>JAWPHD010009444.1:0-103799 GCA_037043455.1 Cyrtodaria siliqua | reverse complement strand
TACTTGCAATTCATTCAATATGACCAGTGATATTTGATAACGTAAGGTAAACATATTATAGACCAATTTATAGACCAATACAACATTTTTCGGGAAAACCCCATAACATAAGATCATAATGGAAATCTGTTTTCATCTGATTCCAGATGGTGTACTAAACGTCATCATAACAACGTAATGTAGATAACGTCTCCTTCATGCTTATTAGTCCCCCACCGGTCCCGGGGGAACTATAGGTTTGCACCCTGTCCGTCCGTCCTTCCGTCCTTCCGAAATGCTTGTCCGGGCCATATTTTCAATACTATAAGACTTTGAGATACCAAATTTAGTATGTGCATACATCGTGGAATAGCAGTGTGTTGCGTACCAAAAAAAGGTCACTGTGACCTTGACCTTGATATGTGACCTCTGTCATAGAAAATGCTTGTCCGAACCGTATTTTCAATACTATAACTCTTAGAGATACCGACATTGACATTTGAATACATCTTGGGATAGCGGTGTGTCGCATATCAAAATAAGGTCAAGTAACCTTGACCTGTGACCTATATCATAGAAAATGTTCCGAAAATGCTTGTCCGGGTCATATTTTCAATACTATAAGACTTCGAGATACCAAACTTGGTATGGTGATACATTTTGGGATAGTGGTGTGTCGCGTACCAAAATAAGGTCACTGTGACCTTGAACTTGACTTGTGACCTCTGTCATAGAAAATATCTCTCCGGACCGTTTTTTCAATACTATAACACTTAGAGATACAAAACTTAGTATGTGAATACATCTTGGGATAGCTGTGTGTCGCGTACCAAAATAAGGTCATTGTGACCTTGACCTTGACCTGTGACCTCTGTCATAGATAATGCTTGTCCGGACCGTATTTTCAATACTATAACACTTAGAGATACAAAACTTGGTATGTGAATACATCTTTCGATCTTTGGAGATCGCTGAGCCCGATACTTATATTTAATTATCGGTGGTACTTTTTCATTTCTTTTTGTTTTCTTACTTAATTTTCGATTCAGTGGTTCCACTACTCCGGCCGATTAAAGGCTCTGGGTATTGTTTAACCACTTATAGGACATGTTGTCTGCTTTTTAATTTAGTCTTTTGACTGTTACTTGTGTTATGCAGGCTTCATAACCGCTGCTCCCAACTAAGTTCCATTATGTTTATTTCGCTCTTCGGTGCATTTAATTTTATTAGATACTGGGACCATACGCCGTACGACATGGGGAAGCAATAAACTCCATGTCCACCGCCATATGCATGCCATCTTCGGGATTGTTAAAATTTTGTAAAATTGATTTTATTAATATTGAGTTCTGCTCAACCCGGGGCTAGAGGGCGTAGCTACCATATTTCACTACCGCTCATGAACAGTCTCAATCAAACCGAGACTGCAATATTTCGTATGTGTCGTTTTCGGCCGTTTCCAAAGGTCAATTATCATACTCTTGTTTGGGATAGCGGTGTGTCGCGTACCAAAATAAGGTCATTATGACCTTGACCTGTGACCTTTGTCATAGAAAATAATTGTCCGGACCGCATTTGCAATGGGATAGCGGTGTGTCGCGTACCAAAATAAGGTCATTGTGACCTTGACCTGCGACATCTGTCATAGAAAATGCTTGTCCGGACCGTATTTTCAATACTATAACACTTAGAGACACCAAACTTGGTATGGTAATACATCTTGAGATAGCGGTGGGTCACGTACCAAAATAAGGTCATTGTGACCTTGACCTTCATCTTTGACCTCCATCATAGAAAATGTCTGGAAAATGTTTGTCTGAGCCGGTGGGGGACTATGGATTGCCCTGCGATTCTTGATGCTCTTGTTATGTATGCTATGCAAGGCTATATCTATCATTTGTCCGTATAGTTTTGTATAAGGAATGATTTCGTAGTGTCCTCTTATAATCTAGCCTAAAAAAAATAAAAAGCAAAAAAATAAATAAAAAAAATAGGTAAATATGCAATACCCCGTTAAGTTTTCATAACGACCAATGCAAACCTAAATATTGACAGTGTAACAGGAAGTTTTACATAACTGATCAAGCGATATAATTAAAAGTATGAATGATGTATGTGTTACATTTACAAATATTGAACAAAGATTTAAATAAGTAACGCTATCAGAAACGTTGCGTACTTGTCATGAAAGAAAGCACTGCATTGCGCTTTATTACAGTTCAAAACAAATGAAACGCCGAATAATCAAAAATGCATTATCAGTACAGTACCTGACTGCCTTGGCAAAGACCCATATTCTGTAAGATTTATAATCACTTTGCAATAGTCCGTACTTTTAAAGTAAATCAAAACGACATCTCATGATCTGTTTCATCACGATGATGGAATATTATAATATGTATGTAGTATTGGTTTTCTCTATGGCTGCAACTGCTGTGGTTGTTCAGTACAATTCTGGATACATCCTGAGATGTTTCTTTATTTGTATTACATATAGCTTTAAAAAAACATCATAGCGTTTCTTGTGTTAGTTTCTCTGGATGTGGAACAAATTATCAACCAAACAGTGCTACCATTCATACTACCACCTTACAACTGTGTTATGCCAATAATGGCGTGGGCGCATAAAGCGGACGTTTATAGTATTGATTGGTTTATGTTTTTGCTTTTAAACATTGTTCCCAAAATGTATGTGTTTTTCTAACTTTGAGTATGTGTCCTGAAGAAGGCGATACAAACCGAAAGCGCTCGATATAAATTTGCTAGTTTAAGCACGGTTTGGTTGATCATTTGTGTCACACTTATCTTTTTAAATACATATCTTCCCGGAATCCTCGTGATCCAGTGCGTCAGAAAGGGTCTTGTATACTATTCGTTATTTAAGGATTGTTTTTTCATTTTTTACGAGTTATCGAAGTATAGCACGTCAATGACGGGTCACAAATTGTATAAAACCGCGTACCCATCATTGACGTGTTATATTTCGATAATATCGCAGAAAATGAAAACGAATCCTTATAATTACAAACTTATATCCATGATAATCTCTGCTGACCGTCTATTTTTTTTTCACATGCCCCAGTCAGCTCTAAATTAAATTAATTTCAGTTGAACCGATCAGACAAATCACACATTTTCAAATTTGAAATCTACTCCGCCCAAAGGCCTAGATTATTACGTTTCCTAAAAATATATTTTTCTAGTGGCGTACCTGCTTTTAGGAACAGCAGACCCCGGCCGAGAACCTTTTCCATGATATGTTCTCTTTATCCCAAGATCTGTCTCCCCAAACTAGTCAGACCATTTTACCAGCGGAAAAAGGTTCAAAATGTCGATTGTTCTTATCGATTCAGCTTTTAAAAATTACATGACATACTCATACTCATCAATAGAGTTACGATTGTAACATTAAGCTAACGGGTTTACCTTTATCTGTATCTTGCTACCCCATATCTGTTTAAATCCACCGTTTATTTACTTCTTTACTTTCGTTCTGTGGCGTTCACGGTTTAAACAAAGTGACGTCATATAACGTTTTATTGCGTCATCGTGACTAGAAATGAAACAGAGATAAGAAACACAGGCACGTAGCCAGGTGGAAGCTCGGAAGCGGAACCGTTCCACAATTTTGTTTCCTGATATAGTGTTTGGAAGACCGAGCATATCCCGGACCCCTTTCGCCGCTCAAATCCAATGTTGGGCTTCCACTTTAGTCTGCGCCTGCGCAACTGGAACTATTGTATTTTGACGTGTTATTGAGAAATAGCAGGACACTTTTAGAATGACTGACCAATCAGAATGCAGTAAATATGTATGTTGTTCGCAGTTTGTAATTATATATTTAAACAAACAATTATATATTGTGTTTTCTAAACATATTTCACATTTAAAAAAATTACATGCAGTATGTCATGGACTTTGTTTTGAGATATCTTAAGGTACTCTAATCGCCTAAAATTGCAGTACTACCACATTCATGCAAAGGGGGAAAAAAGGAAATGTAATCACAAATACCATTAATTGTATTCCAGCTCCATGTATATTATCTTATTTCATTCTATGAATATATGAAGGAAAAATGAATGGCAAATGCGGAAATATAGTGTAACATTACCTGTACTGCCGTGCAGAGCATATACAAAAAACAAAAAGTCAAACATCTGTTTATGTTCTGTACGTTAAAGGCAGTATACCAATACATCTGTTTATGTTCTGTAAGTTAAAGGCAGTATACCAATACATCTACATATATAATGGTTATCATAAGTACGAATACTAGTGAACACGCATAACATTTTCTGAAAGTATGTTGTTTGCGTACATATTCGCTCATAGACACAAAGACGCGCATACTTATCAGCAGTCAATAGCCTTAAGTTTATAAGTTGATACTTAATTTATGTTCATGAAAACTACTTCGACTAAGTATTCCTTAGTGGATAAGTTAGTTAAGTAAAGTAAGTTGTTCTAACTTGTTTAAACTAACTAACACTAACTAAACTAGCTAGTTAAGAAATGCTAAATTACTCTTAAAACAGCCTTATAAAATGTGTGAACATATACATATTGTCATTGTAATATAAGTGCGTACTAACTGAACAAACTGTACAGTTACAGTATGATTTGTCGTATGTTTTAAGTACAAAAATATCTGACACTGATTTAAATGAATACTATATAGGCTAGCTTAAATATGCGTTATCGTCATTAACTAAAGCATTGCGTGTTGATACGACAAACATGAGTAGTCCCACACCGAGTTTTAACAAAATGAAAACCATTTATCATCTAAGCGTTATTTTAAAAATTAAAACATTAATGAATGCCAATCCTTCTATTCGCAAAAGAAGCAAACTTAGACACCAGTATCAAATGAACAAGTCAACCTTATATATATTCACTAACATGACAGTAATTACCGTGCATAAGGTTATGTTTTCTTTACAAACTTCTTCAGGCTAGTTAACAACTGAAAGAAATGCATTTTTTCTTTTTAATTATCAACTGACGCCGACAATGAATGCTTCTGACTGACTAAATCGATTTTAGACGCTGTTCATCGTGATATACTTGTGTTTGAGAATGGTTAATTATGACAACGCCCATTGACTCATCTAGACGCAGTTCATCGTGTCATACCTGCGTTTTATAATGGTTAATTATGACAACGCCATTGGCTCATCTAGACGCAGTTCATCGTGACATACTTGTGTTTTAAAATGGTTAATGGATACTTATGACAACGCCTATTGACTCATCTAGACGCAGTTCATCGTGACACACTTGTGTTTTATAATGGTTAATTATGAGAGCGCCCATTGACTCATCTAGACGTAGTTCATCGTGACATATTTGTGTTTTATAATGGTTAATTATGACAAGGTTCATTGACTCCTCTAGACGCAATTCATCGTGACATACTTGTGTTTTATAATGGTTAGTTATGACAACGCCATTGAGTCATCTAGACGCAGTTCATCGTGGCATACTTGAGTTTTTTTATAATGGTTAATTATGACAACGCCATTGGCTCATCTAGACGCAGTTCCTCGTGACATACTTGTTTTTTATAATCGTGGCATACTTTTGTTTTATAATGGGTAATTATGACAACGTCATTGGCTTATCTAGACGCAGTTCATCGTGACATACTTGTGTTTTATAATGGTTTATTATGACAACGCCATTGGCTCATCTATACGCAGTTCATCGTGAAATACTTGTGTTTTATAGTGGTTAATTATGACAACGCCATTGGCTCATTGTATATTGTAATATCATGGATGAACGTTTTTTAACGGCGTATTAACCATTACATTTATGTACAGCTTCTTCAAGAGAGGCGAGTGATACATTGTAAACTGGGCCACGCCAGCCCTCACATGACAACATAAAACACGGTTGTCAACGATATAGACGCAAATACATATTCACATAATTTGAATCACTTTACGAATGAATGACAGTCCATTCACTTTCCGTTATAATGCAGCTTTAAATATACTTATCTGGGCCAAACACGGGGCTGTGGGGAATTTTCGTAGCTATATTCTGGGCTCGGCTACCGTTAGGTAACTGCTAAGGTATTCTATGTATGGGATACGTGGACATGAGGCTACTTCAGGGATCCCATTGGGCTATAGTGTCCAGGTGAAAACTCGGTGTTTTCTATTGGACAAGTTGGCTGAAATGGGTTACAACAATTTGATTATTACTGCAAACAAAAATAAAACGCGTATTGTTATACCCACACGTTTAAAAACAGCTTTAGTTAACGCCATCGTTTGTCCTTCTGTCCATCTACCTTTTACCATAGATCCTCCTTAACGACTGAGCGGTATTCAACCACATTTGGTGCATACACTTCATAAAATTAAACTGTACACACTATGCCGAATAAATATTTGTGTACTAATTACACTGTATCCCCTACACGCTGCGCCGACGCTAAGCAGCACAACACGTGCAGTGTGCAGATCCAAATGGTTTATTTATAGCACAGGCAATGTTTATGTAAAACAAAGTTTAAATTGATTGAATGCATTGATGAAGGATGACTGAATAAATGACTGACTGATTGACTGACTGACTGACTGACTGACTGACTGACTGACTGACTGACTGAATGAATGAATAAATCAATCAATAATGAATGAATTAATTAATGAATGAATTAATTGAATAAGTAAGTAAGTGAGTGCCTGCTTGCGTGCGTACGTGCGAGTGTGCGTGAGTGAGCGAGCGAGTGAACGAGCCAACAAATGAACGAACGAAGGAATAGACAGACGAACAAAAGAACGAACGAACGAATGAATCTATGAATTAATTGATTGAATGAATTAATTAATTTATGGATGGAGGAATGAATAAATGAGTGAGTGAGTGAGTGAGTAAGTGAGTGCGAGTGAGTGCGAGTGAGTGAGTGAGTGAGTGAGTGAGTGAGTGAGTGAGTGAGTGAGAATGAATAAATTAGTTAATTTATAGACGGTGACCCATTAGCCAACATTCATTTCGTCTCCTAGCCATTGACATTGTCTACATGTCATTTCGTGAAAAGGAATACTTTGGTGTTATCCAACAACCGAAATCCAATTACATTATGTGAGAAGAAAATCTAAAAAGTGTAAAAGCATAGCACAAATTGGGTTTGTTGTCTTCAAATTTACACGTATCGTACACATGTTTAATTCCTGAAATGAATTCTCTAAATGTTAACATATATTACGTCAAAATAATGATGTCACCAAAGATTGCAGGATAATTTAATATGATGCATCGTTTATCACAATGTTTGTGCGTGATTGTTGGTGTTTTGTGAGTCTATAAAAGTGCAATCAATACTACGTCTTACTATACGGAGTGATACCCATAATGACTGAAACTCAGAGAATCGATAGGAAGAAAATGGTAGGCAGCGTAATCTCTGACATTTTTACTTTGTATTGAAGGTAAAAAAACGAGAAAATCGTCTTATAGAAATTCACAGCACCCAAACGCAATTGCACCTTAGGTAACTGCATCACAAACAAAGAGCACGATAAATGTACAATGAAAAGGACACAACACAACGAGTGGTGAAGACAGGGTTACCGACTTAGATCGGTCAGTTGACAATAAGGCCTACTGGTTAGCTTAAACCGATTTCATGAGTACATAACCGCGCTATTGGCCTGTCTTCAATGTTCAAATTGACAAGACAGTTTAAATAAAATTACATCAAAAGTAAATATCTAAAAACAAAGTTTACATCCAGAGCAATTATGAAACAATACACTTGTTACTGTAAAACTATATAAAAATAATAAGAAACACATCAGCATATATGCAAAATTGTAATGAACAACCACGGCTGTTGCAGTCAAAGATAAATCCAATCTAGAGCACGGCCAGGAAACCCGAAGGACGAAAGTTCAAGCAGCAACCTCAACTTTCTGGGTGTCTGAGTGTTCAATCATGGAGTCCCACGTGAGAAATGTTCAGAAGTCCATGTCGCAAGACGTATACATGGGCTCAAGTATACCAGTAGGAACGCCAGCTCTATGGCGTAGGAATATTTATCAAACAAGGTCACGTGATAAAATCGATAACAAAATGACATTATTGGGAAAATTTTCACTGGTCAGATTTATACACCTCTTATCTATAAACTGTGATTATGACAAAACACAATCACAGATCGTTGTTAAAGTAATAATATTCACAGACTACATTGTTCGAACATAATTGGTGTACACTTCGTGGAATTCCCATTAATAGTGAAAGGTATTTTTCCAAGGGATGAATTTAGGTTGTTTTAAGGTTTAAATTGCCAACAATGCGCTTTTAAATCAAAATCGATTTATTTCGTCATTTTAGAAGCGAGAATAAAAACAAATGCATGTACGCATAGATAAATCTTTCCTCTGTCCATATGCAAAATTTTAATGAAATCGGAGACAAGTACTTTTTTTTTCCCAAAATTAACTAACATGACCCACGGACTCAAAGACGGCATAACGCATATACATTTACAGACGCGACTGGGTATACAAAAAATGAAATAATTCCATTATTTCATTACATATATTTTAAATGTATGTATCCATGCATTCCAGATTAAATTTCTGATCTATACATGCTTTTGGTTTATGCCGGAGCGCTCGGAATAGGTTTTAACAAACCAAATTGCAACGGTACGTCGGGAAAGGAAATGAGGATGGTGAAAATATATATTGCTGTGCTAATTTTCTGAATCCGAAAAAATTGCAAAAAAATGAAGTTTTAACAACGAGAATGAATTTTTTTTCTTGAAAGTGTTCATTGACATGTCTACTATTAATAACCAAAATTTAAAGTCAATCAGAAAAAAGTACTTTTTTTTCCCAAAAATTAACAAAGTACACCGTGTTCGCTAAAATATGAACAATCGCCTTTCGAAGTTAATGTACACGCGGGATATAAAACCATGAAATTGTGAAATCCTTTTTAAGAGATATATTGATTTCAACATTGTTCTGTATTTAATGAATTGTTAGAGTAGAATGTTCGCAGTTTTTTTCAAGGACACCATTACGGTAGTATCCCTGCAACCCCGCCCTTCATGCCACCCCCACCACCCTCTATACCGTGTTGATTAAGTTGTATATAGCTGCGAATGCGCAGTTTTAATCAAATTCGATTTATTTCATCATTTTAGAACAGAAAAAAGCATGTACGCGTAAATACATTTTTCCTCTGTAGATATGTAAAATATAAAAAAAAACGGAGGCAAGTTCTTTCATCCCCCCCGCCCCGTATGTGTCTATGTATTTTACACTAAATTTTTGATCTATACATGCTTTGGGTTAATGTCAGAGTGCCCAATTTATTTTACAATGTTGCAACGGTATATCGGAAAATGAAATCATGATACGTTGCAGAGTTAATTTTCGAAATCAGAAAAGGCGATAAACTAATATAAGTTTAACAGGCAGAAAGAAGTATATTCTTTTAACTGTTCGTTTGAAACTGAGGGGGCGACTCGAGTAAATGACTGACGAGTAACAGACATGCTACTGTCAGTAACAAACATGATTTTGTGTAAACTCGAAGATTGCATAACATAAATATGTGGACATGAAATTGTGTCAATGGTTTGTGGTGTTGTGAAACACTGTACGCGTGAATCCGAAAGGTGCGGGTCTGTTATCTTTATAGGGCATATATAGTTATATTATAACATGTGTGTTGTACCATATGCTTATCCTTGTTTATAAATGTTTGATAATGGATGTCAGCAGGAACTTGACTTTTGACCTAAAAATCAAACGGATCATCCTCTTTCCACTGTCCACCAATGAAGTTTTATGAAATTTGCTTTAGGTAAAAGGAAAAACTGTGTGGACAAGACCTTTCATTTTCCGGTCATGGTAACGGACCTTTCAACTACTGACTTCAAAATAAACAGGGATTATTCACCAAAGGCAGTCAAAGTATGACGTTTTATGAAATTAGCTTTAGAGAAAGTAAAAAAGAGTTTCATTACGGACATTATCGGGTCTGTGACCTTGACCGTTGACCCACTCACAATCAAAAGGATCACCCTCTCGCCAGAAGCAATCCATCCATTAAGTTCATGATATTTGACTTACAGTTTACAACATTTTACATTATCATGTTACGGTGACAATGATCTTTGACCTAATGACATCAAAATCAAAAGGCATCATTCTCTCACCAAATGCACTCAAACCATGGATTTTGATGAGATTTGCTTCTGGGGAAGTGCACAGTGCAGACAAGGGTTTTCATGATCATTATTGGGTCACGGCGCACTTGACCTTCAATATTTGATATGCACATACTGATGCTTCTTACAAAGTTTCGTAAAAATCCAACAAATAGCGCAGACAAGATTTGTGACGGACGAACGGAAAAGCCAAATATAATCTGTCTCACCTACCACTTTGTGGTGGAAGACATATTTATAAAGACAATATTTTAGTTCATATGTATACTTTATTAAGCAAATAATTAAGCGAACATAAACTTCAGCATTGACTCTGGCCAGTGGTGTACATGAAGTCTTCTTCCACATGACGTGCAGCCTGAAAGAAAATAAAAAGTAAAAATAAGTCGCGTACTGTATTCAATTTGAATCAGCTGTTGCTAGGGGGAGCTAGGGCATGTTAAGAGGAATGGGACAGTTTGACACAATGGGCTAGCAGGATACATCGAAGTAAACCAGTAGCGCCAGTTAGACTTGAATCAGTGTTCACTGGATTCAAAGCCGATATGCTATAAACGTCCCTTGACCAAAACTGAGTAAATGGCACATCAAATAAAGGGTCAATACATATTATAGTGTGTATCATACGAGTATATGATTGACCTGACATGATTACAGAACAATTTTAATGTATTTTTGACCCAACAGTACTACAGCAAGAATCTATTATAAGGAAAGTTAAATCTGACAGATGGTGCAATGCTCTATAAGCCATTTTTACTAGAAGGGGAATAAAATACAACTCTTGCCAAAAATCTAAAATTGTTAAATTTTACACGTTTTGTTGATAGAATATTTTACTTTAATGACGTAGTAAGGTCATTTTACATGGGGAGAAAACATTAATATACAACTATTTATTTTCTATCTCAAAACCTGGTGATGCCGCTAGTTTTAGTAATAAAACACGATTAAATAGGGCAGTTGAGAAGACACTTTTGTAGATGTGTGGTCTGTTCTGATGTGAAAATGTGTAAAACAGACACAAGATTGAAAAATTTGCTCTGTGTCCCTTTAATAAATTGGGGACCCAACACATAGACCATAATAATATTGTAATTAGTTCATGTTAAAGGGACACACGGCACTCTTGAAGTATTTATCAAGCATTAACATTAGCATCTCAATTTGTTAACCTGGTAACATTTTAAATTTAAACCTGCTTGCATTAAAAATTAAATAAAAGTGTTTCATTTTGTCTTCGTTATTCTATCAAATACTTAACTATATTATAGGTGCACTGTTATCAACAGTTCTGAACTATTCTAATAAATACTATTAATGATCCCTAATGCAAATTATGCAGAAAAATTGACCGAAACTCCAGAAGTTTAAAAAAAAAAAAGATTGCCTAGTGTCCCTTTAACACAACTTGTTTTCGCATGTATCCAGTACATGTAGTTTACACGAGCTCATATGACAATCACGCTGCATTATCACCGAAAACATTTTTTACTGTAACTTTGAACAGCACCGTGCAAGCATAACACAAGCTCCATTTAAAGAACTACACAAGTGTAAACATTTTTTAAAAGGGCTCCCACCTCAAAATGATCCAATGGCATTTAACTCGGCTTGACATTCTGAAGTCGTTAGTATCAATTCACTTAGAATTGCTCAAGGGCACGATTCACATTTGAGGCCTCTCTGAAAAACAACATCAATCCAATGTCAATGATCAAACAGACAGAGTTTATCCTTTGTTATACATAATGTAACATATTTATAAAGGAAAACTCAAAACTCTACTAACTGTCATGGATATATATGTACACATATGTGTATGTAGATCTATGTTACTGTACATAAATACTAATCTGACATGTCAATGGCTGTTTACATTATTTCGATGGTAGTTGTATCGAGTATGTATTCACGAATGTGCGAGAAAATGGGGATAACATAACGATAGAGACAACGCTAACAATTTACATTCATGAATCTGAGGGGTGGGGGTGGAGTGGGTTTCTAGTTTCCTTACCCCCTCCTTGTTTTCGGTATTCAAGCTCCATATACCCACCCCCATCCTCCCCACATCAACCGTACTTGGGTGGGCGGGGGTGCGGGGGACATTGATAGCATTTCTACTAGTAATTGTTTTATTCCACGAAACGTTCTACAGTTTACAGTACATCCAGTTACTGGAAAGATCGGAGTACACGAAAAATATAAACTTTCTATTATACAGTATACGCCACTTTTTTAGGCACTATATTTGGCTTATTTCTATATATGTACGATTTAAAAGTGGTGTGTACTGTTTATTAACAAACACATTTTAATGATAAAACAAATACCTTGATCATGGACCTCTAGCAGCAGACAGTAATCCCAAATCCAATTTGACCAACATGTCAATTTCACGTGTCAAGTTATGTCACGGTGACCTGTCAGTCACCAACACTGCATCGTGTTGACACATAATGGGACGTTATTTCGTCCGGTAAGGTATTAGTTTTTACATAATCTACGGTATGAAACACTGTACGCGTGTTGTTAGACTCCATAGGTACTCGTAGTGCTCGCCGAGGTAGCGCGCCCAATTTCGGGTGTAAAAAAATGGCGTCTGTTTTAATTGAAAATTCGTAAAATAGTCCGTAAAATACAAAGAACTAGTCCATGTTCGCGGAGTTAAAATGCGAACAGAACTGATATGTTATAGGTCCGTGGCGTTTCTACTGTACTGCGCTTTGACCAATCAATAGTCGATGTTTGTCTTTGTATTACGACGACGTATTATCATTTGACATAGTAAGCGCGGGTTTAAGTCGTTCGTCAACGTTAGGAAAAGTTAAGTTAGGAAAATGAAGAGCACCAGACCGATCTCGTTTAGACAGCATGTATGTTAAGGTCAAATGTGAAACACTATTTAAACATCTAACTTAAACATCTAACTTAAAGTAATCTTGGGGGATGAATAATGAATAAGCAAACAGCAAAAAATGACCAAAGTTTCCATACAAACAATTTAACATTAATTAAAAATAATGTACTTTGAATTAAAATATATATACATATTTCTGTGGACATCCATTTTACATGACAATTACGTCTGTTTAGACATTTATTCAGGGAGTTGAGGCCAACTAAAATTAAAACAAGAAACCCCACAAACAATATATGTCTACGCCACATACAATATATGTTTTCTTTAATCGTCAAAACATTTCACAACTGCTTGCCAATACAATCAAACACAAGACAAAATGTGCACATAAATATGTCTGCAACATCACCAAATACATAACACGAAACTAAATGATAAACTGCGTTCTTTTTTTTCAATTGATGCTAGGAAGCCAAATAGATACGTTTAGTTTTTGGCTGCTGGCTGCTATGATGTGCAATCATCTAGGTGATGATAATGGTGACTGCTTCCGTGAAAACAGATGCTATTTACACAGATGAATATATGTGTTCGCGATCGATGTTTTACTTCTATAGTTATTACCTATAGTTGATTTGCTAAGAATATGAATATATATAGAAAAATAAATATATGAGCCGAAACACGCGAAAATGAAGCTTCAGTCAAAATGTTGACATTTTATGTTTTTGATGTTTATGAAACACGGTGATTTTCTCTTTATAAATCGCTTTATTTTATGTTGATATCTTAATTAAAGATGATTGTATCTCATTTTGAAAATTGAACCATTAATTTTGACGTTGACGTCGACGTCTTGGATTACGTCTGATTAAATAACAACAAGAAAAATAAACAGTTAACGTTTTCTATAGCATCAACTATTTATATTAAGAAAACATATTTCCTATGATATAATAATTAGGTAAAACACTAAAGTGACGAGAAATTTGGTTAGTAATTAATTGATTACCGGACGAGTCATAAATTGTTACTTTATGACGTTGTCCTCTAAACGTCCGAAGGGACGTTTTCGTGTGTTGCGGCTCAATTATATATCTTTAAATTTGGAACACAGGACTGAGTTTTCTAAAACTATTTCACATTTTAATAAAGACATGTAACTGACCACGGACTTGGTTTTCAGATATCTTAAGGTCAGCATATGACACGTTTTTCATTTTCGACTAATCGCCTTTAATTTCATACAAAAAAAAAAGAAAAAAAAAGAAAAAAAGAAGACAAAAATGAACAATTAATCACACATAATTTATCATTAATTGTATTCAAGTATCTTATGGCATTCTTTGAATATATGAAGAAAAATGAATGACATATGCGGAAATAAAGTGGAACATTACCTGAACTGCCTCGCAGAGCATAAACAAAAAAGACGAATGCCTTCGGGTACAGGAGATATGCTAAACATGACATATTTACTACGAATGTATGTTTTTAAACATATAACACAATCATCAAGTGAGAAATAGTTCATGTTTTAAGTTAATTCATACGTTTTAGACAGACTTTATATAGTGAGTTCTGCCTTACACTGGCTAGATGGCGTAAACGGTAGTAGTATTTACCACTACCGTTCGTGAACAGTCTCAGTCAAACCGAGACTGCAATAGTTTTGTATATTCCTCGCAATCGGCGATTTCCAAATTTCTGCTTTCATACTATTTTTATAAATCGACAGCAATTATCTTGCATAACGCAATGTTTTTTTTGCAATTTTCTCCAGAATAGTTACCAATTGTATGAAATACATTTATTTTTTGTACTTTATCCAAGTCCCAATAATGTTGAAAACCTACGCCGAAAATTAATGTTCTGAGCTACCAAATGGCTAAATCGCATTTAGACGTAGTTCATCCTGACATACCACTGGTTAATTACGAAAACGTCATTGCCTCATTGCATACGCAAATAATGTCATGGATGAACGTTGTTATCAAAACACTATATGTTATGTAGAAAAATGACCAAAGAGACAAGTGACATACACCAATCCGGGAATTTGCCATACCCTTACTATCGAATAAATTCCTATGGTTCTTTAACGTGCTCGGATGAGAGACTGGAATACATTGGAACGCCCGGTTTATGTTTCACATGACGTCAGAAAGCACGACTGTCAATGAATTAAACACAAATACCGATTCAAATTTATTGAAGCACTTTACATATAAATGACCTTCGCTTCACTTTCCATAAAATATGCAGCTTTCAAAATACTTATTTGGGCCACAGACTGGGCAATGCGGACATTTCAGAGCTATATTCTGGGCTCCGCTACCGTTAGAAATGTCGAAGGCATCATTTGGGATACGTGGACCCGTGGACCCGAGGTTATTTCGGGGGACCCATTGGGCTACGTTGTCCTGAGGAAATTTAGATGATTTCCTATGGGCCACGTTGGCTGAAAATGGTTACAGAAATATTACTACAAACACAAATAAAACTCATATTGTTACCCTCCCTCACCCCCCACCCACTCACCACCCCACGTTTAAAAACAAGCGTTATAGGATTGTGTTAACGCCTCAGTCTGTCCATCTGTGAGTTACCATATCTCCTTCTTAACGACTGACCGTGATTCACACTTACTGTCTGAACTTCTCCACACCGGCGAGCGAGAGCAACGCTTTATTTGGCTCCGCACCAAGGACACTTATGGTGGGCTGGGTGGGGTTTCAACACAGGTTGAATGCAATAACAATGTGTTTCTTGGTATATGGACATTTAAAATGATTACACTAACAATTCAGTTACATTGTCCTTAATATAAAAACAACATGACAGTGTAATGGTATTGTTAGTGTATTCGACCTTTGTTTTTAACAAAGATCAAATATTTACACTAACAATTCAATTACACAGCCCACCATGAGTGTCCGTTTGTGTACAGTTATAATACACCATTGGTGGCTGCATGTATCGTATATGATCACCATTTTGTTCCTTAACCAAATATCATTATGCAGCACTGTGGTCTAGTGGTAGAGGGGCGTGGTAGAGCGTTGGATCCATGATTTAAAAATCATGGGTCAATCCCCGCATGCGCAAAAGTATGTTGGGCAAAAGTATGTTGTGTTTCTGGGCATTACACTCTGTCTGCATTGCTTAGTAATGGGTTCTACCCAGGAAGTCATCGAGATCGGTTAAAATAAGTTCAGAGAGCTTCCGTTACAATCGATGTAAAATAAATAAGTGTAACTAAAACTAACCAGATGTACATATATCTCATTGCGCCTCCATTCGTGATTTGACCCTATGGTGGACACAGGTACTCGTTACCATCAATAAAGGTAGAGATAACATTGGTACCGTCGCGTGCTAATCATGCATAGCCGATATAATGATAACCGTCTTTCGTAGCTATGATCGTTACAGGTATATAATAATTGTTTCATTTTTATCAAGTTTGTTAGCTAAATACAATCACTGTGATTTAGAAGTTACTGTTAAGGTATCATCATTATTTCTAAGACTACCAGCATACTGGCATACTTACTCTAGGTGTTACAGTAACTAACGAACGTAATGAGTAGAAAATAATATTTTTATCCCAAGTGTTGACAATGTGATAATATAAGAAGAAAATGAACATTCGTTTAAAATACATGATTAACCAACCCTGACAATTCAATTACGCATTCGAATAACCCATTTTATTTTATTCGTATTATCTCGGTATATTATACCGTAAGGCCTTGTTCTTCATCTTGCATGAAGTCGATATATATTCCGATGTGGCGTAGCACCAATTAGACTAGAGACTGGAAGATATGAAAGACTTCAGATTAGCGAAAGAGTTTGTCCATTCTGTAATGTTCAGGTGGAAGATGAGTTACATGTTATGATAACCTGTCCTTTATATAATGATATCAGAGCTAATTTATATGATAAAGCAATAAGCCTAAATCCCAATTTCAATAACTCTACAGATGAACAAAAATTAGTATATTTATTCACAAATGCAGACTTAATTCGTGTATGTGCCAAATCCTGCTACTTAATTCGTCTACGTCGATCTAGCTTTTTGTTTCGCTAGTCTTTTTTCCTTCTTAAATATGCCAAACAATGTCAATTTTATATATGTAAATAATGTCAATTGTTTTTATCATATCGTGATTCTGTTTTATTTTCTTCTATGAAAATGATGCTAATCAGTTCCTTTTTGATCTGATCAAAGGGGATAAATGATTTTTTAATTTTGTTTTAACTAATGCGCTATAGTGCTTTGTTTATTTTGTCAAATCTTACAATAATCATTCTTAGTACATATTTTATAGATAGATTAGCATCATTTACATAGTCTTAATGTGTAATATATATGCTAATATCGTTTGATGTCATTAGCTACTTTGAAAATATGTTGATGGTTTTATAACTATAGTCTCTTATAATTCTAATTAGAATGGCATGGCTATCGTATAATGTTTACGATGTTTTATTTATGTTTGTATTTATTGTAAACCATGATGAAACTTTAATAAAGAAATATATATATATTTGATTGTATGGTTTATCTTCATCACAGATATTTCTTTCTTCATATTGAAGACACACTGCTAAATGTATCTTCGAACCTAAACTTAAAAAAACAAATGAAAATATATTATATTCTAATACACCCGCACTATATAGCCTAGTTTAAAATATATCGTTATATTGAATATGACTGTATATATCACTGTAATTTTTGCAACGTTAGGAGAATAAGCATTGTGCATTGTAACGGACGCAACGTTAGGAGAGTAAGCAAAGCAATGCGAAAGATTTCAGATGTGTGCGTTATCTTTACATTTTAGGGGTATTAGAATAGAAGTAGAACATCGTTTACGGTGAATTATCTATAATATATCACGTTTGTCGTTCAATTGTAAACAATAATTTCACTCGTCCTTCGGCCTCGTGAAATTATTGTTTACAATTGAACTCCAAATCGTGATATATTAGCTCTATTTCTTAAATGAGACACCGTTCGCATGCTTTAAAGGAAAAGGCAAACACAGTACGAGTGCAATTAGCGTAATCAGCAAATAAATCGTGGTAATTTATTGTAGATAGAGGGGGCGTTGTAATGAATTGATTTCAAAGTGCTTTGTATGCTAATACCTTGATCCGCTACACAGCTTATTTAGCAAATATCATATTACAATCTACATAAACAGTATTTACTTATATCTCCTTAAATGTTTATTTTGAATGCTGCATTTGTATAACCAAACCGTTATGAATAAGGTGTTTTATAATCATAATATATAATGCCTTCAAACTAGGATGTCATATTATTAACAGAATTTAAACGAAGCAATACAGTGAACAAATGTTTACCTCATGACTATATTAAAACTTCGGCAATTACAGGTAAATTGATCTGACACTTATCATAAAACCATAGACGCGTTATTACTTGTATTGCATTGCGCATTATGTTAAGTGTTGACCCCTCTAACCCGATTGCACCTTGTGAATCCTTAAAACGTTTGAAAGGTGCATAAATGTCTTGTTCTTTGGTCGTACCCTAGGATGTTTTTCTCATTTAATGCAACTGTTGTGTTTGTTCAGTGCTATTATAATAACATCTCGGTGTGTTTCTAGTTAGTTCAATGTTTTATATATCGTTACATAACACTTAATTGGATCGTTTGCTAATTTATCGGAATGTGTATTGCTAGAGATATGTTTTTGACAAGATGTAATATTATTTGCATTGTCTTGTCAATTAGGACGATGAATACAAGCAAAATAGCGAGATTCTGTAGACATAAAGTCGATTCAAGATAACCAGTAGTAGTGTGTGGTACTTTGCGGACATGCCTAGGCACTGCGTTTGGGTGTCGAGATTTCTATGTGACATTTTTTTCTCATTCTTTGAGACTACTGAAAGTCAATTGCACTGTTACACTAATATTTAATATGAATACTAGTTTGGGAATATATACTATAAACTAATTCTTATTAATGAAATGTAAATTGTATTGTTTAGTATTGTAATGCTTTGCGAATGATTATTACAAAATATAATCTAAAGGGAAAAAATCCTGCGTTGTAAACCGAAAGAAAGACTACAATATAGTATGCACTGTCAATTTGATTCCATCAATTGTATGCTTCCAGAAACGTAAAGAGACCACAATTAGTTTTGAGAGAACTATATTTAATTAATACATTATCAACTTAAAAAGTAACAATAGGTTGCGAATATTATTGCGAATATTATTATGTGTCGCATGGTCGATGACATGTCCTTTGTATTTGCACAGTTGTAAATCAGTTAACGGTAAATTATTTAATTGTTGCTCTAACTACCAGTTGTGGGAATATCGGAAGTTATACTATGGCAGATGGTATCGACATGTAACAAAACAAAGAGAGTATAGCCTAATCTCGTTCCTTGATTTAAACATCTGGATGGGCGTAATGATTGTGTTGTATCAGATGATTGTAATGATTGTGTTGTATCACATGATTGTAATGACTGTAATGATTGTGTTGTATCACATGATTGTAATGATTGTGTTGTATCACATGATTGTAATGATTGTGTTGTATCACATGATTGTAATGATTGTGTTGTGTCACATGATTTGCGATGTGTAATACAGCTATGATATATATATATATCATATTCCACTAGTGTAATATATATACATGCAGGCCGAGTCATCTTTCGGTGTTATACGTTCGTGCATGTGCATGGAATTTTCTCGTCGATTTCTGGACGTTTAAAATACTGGATTACGGATATCGACGAGGTAGTTATATGTACGTTGTTTGGTGTCGTACGGAGAGGACCGAGTCAGCATACGACGTCCTCATACAAACACACGACATCATCATTCAAACACACGACGTCATCATACACACATACGACGTCCTCATACAAACACACGACGTCATCATACAGGTTGCGTACAGCTAAATATGGCCTGGCTGAAGCCCCGTCTTTTGTTGTGTACGATTCAGTACAGAAGTGAAAGTTCACAGAGTTCACAGAGGTCAGCAGATATAACTTTGAAATATTCAATATGCATTTTCAGGAAGGACAAACTATAGGTAAAATAATCCCCATCAGCTAGGATCATTAAATTAAATAAAGACATATTTTTTTTCATGTTTTTGAAAATTTAACATCCATTGAAATTGCATGTCAATATTCAGTGCGGATTCAATAGTGTTTGTAAATACAGCCATGTGCAGAGAGGTTGAGCTAAAAAAAGTTGTATTTTTCACACTTTCAAAGGCTTTGTGATGGAAATATCTATGAAATAGGTAATTTAAAGAAAATCTGGTGTATAATTATTGAGATATTAGCTGACAGGTGCAACAGGAGGTCTATGGGAAAGTATTTAGTTTACTGCAACCTACACATATACGACTTCATCATTCAAACACACGACGTCATCATACACACATACGACGTCATCATACAAACACACGACGTCATCATACGACAACGTGGTCAGCCACACTAATATATACTGCTTATGAGGCTTTTTGTAGTTATGTGATAAACAGAATGTCACATTCGTGCCTATATATACATATAATATCAAACTTGTTCAACTCGTTGGATAAAATTGGTGTCATATATTTGTATCCAAACTGGTTGAATAAATTCAGTATTATACAGGCACTCATGTAATATCCTATCTATTTATTGACTACTGTTGGTATATATTTACCTTAATTGATAGAGTGTTTAGGTACATTTAGTTACATTTATATTCTACAGTAAGGGCGAGATCAAACAGAAACGTGATCAGTATCACATATGAACAGAAGATTTCAGAATACAAAATATAACCATTAATAAGCAATTATGACATTGCTTCATAATTTACCCCCTACCCTTAAACACGTACATAATTTACCCCCTACCCTTAAACACGTACATAATTTACCCCCTACCCTTAAACACGTACATAATTTACCCCCTACCCTTAAACACGTACATAATTTACCCCCTACCCTTAAACACGTACATAATTTACCCCCTACCCTTAAACACGTACATAATTTACCCCCTACCCTTAAACACGTACATAATTTACCCCCTACCCTTAAACACGTACATAATTTACCCCCTACCCTTAAACACGTACTTACATTTCATATTATTATTAAGTTCAATAAGAAATGGAACAATATATCGTAATCAATACGGGTGTTAATATTAGGTGGCTATTGAAGTAAATCCATGCGAAGTATTTTAAATTGTCTATATGGCATAACAACATGCTGACAAACACATTACGCATGTTTACGTTAAACTTTATTACGTATCATAAGAAAACAGTAGTGTTATGGTGACCTTATACCTCGTTTTAGTAGTGGCATACATACATGTCACAAATCCCTCATATTCGAATATCGAGGTTAGTAATACATATCAAGTAATACAGCTCGCACAAAGTTAGATAGTTTAAAGATGTGAATTGAAATCTATACAAACTGTTTGAGCATTATCCAATAAAGACGAACTAACTGATTTAAATAATACGGACATGAAACAAAATCACACTGTAGTACATTGTTTCTGTGTTGCATCATTTATGACAACTAACATTTGTTGTAAACGTGCACTCCTTATTAAGAGATTTGATGTCAAATATGCAATAAACTACTACTATGTAGTATATAATTGTATGCGCCTTGTCTGTTTCAACTTTTTTATTTAGTGTTCGTGAGAACTCAGATACTCACTCATAAATTGATCACACTTATTAAACTTTATGTAATGTCAGCGCGTAGTGGTGGAGATATGTTTAAATTAAACGTATATGCATCATTATATTAAACATTTAATACTCGATTATCTAGTATATCGGAATTATTGTAATTTATCTTTTTGTGTTCTTTTTGTTAATGTTTCGTAACAAAGGCGTCATAACTTTTACTCTCATCTAAGTTTTCTCGTTTAGGGCAAGGATTTTGTTAGAAACAGGGACCATACCCCGCTGGCCATGGAGTGGTGTGAAAATACCGCATTGCAGGTTCCATGTTCACCGTCATATACATACCATCTTCGGGATGGCTCACATTAATGTACTATTGGCATTTTAAATATTGAGTTCTACTTGAACGGTAGCAAGCACCTTTCATTTCCGTTCATGAACAGTCTCAGGTAAACCGAGACAGCTATCCTTTTTGTATTTATCGTGTTCTACGATTTCCAAATTTCTCCTTTCATACTTTTTTTTATCTTGTTATGTATCTTTAGTTGTACTTCTATATTACACATATAAAATAGATTCTACTCCGATATTCATTTCATGTCAATGTGTTTCTTCACGTTTTTAGATAGATTACTTTGCCATGGCTGTTATACAGAGAAACAACTTTATCGTAAACAATTGCTTCTATGTGCTGTTGACGATCATCAGGACTGAATAACCACTCATACATTGTTGTCGTACCAAATTATATTTCTACAAATCTAAATAAATCCAACATATCGTATCAATAACTGTGTTATTTTGTACACGTGTATATACTATATGTTAAATGTAACATTCCCCAGTGCATGTCTATAACATTTTACGACTCACCAGCATATATCTTTGTAGGTTGTTCTGCTACATCATGTCAGGCCAATGCTGACTGTATATCTGAATTGTTTCGATGCGAACTGCCTGCTGATACGAGCATAGGATCCGAGGGAAATTGCAGTCAAGGTATGAAATAGAAAATACAGATATTTTATAGTGCAACTTATATGGCCAGGAATCGAACATAAAAACAGGACACGAATACGAGCACATGTAACGTTTAGCACAGGGAAAGTACACAGGTATAGATGTTGACGTTGGTTCAAATTCAATTATGTGTGCAGCAATAGCACATGTGTAAGAAAATGAAATGAAATCACGTTTATTTGAAAAGTGTAATTTATAGTGAAGCATAAAACGGGGCCCGTCATTGAAATTAATACATCACACACAACGACTGTAACATACGTTGCATCAAACATTAACGATAATTATATGTTTAAGAAATCATATTGTAATTTTATAGAAATAAAAAAGCTATATTTCAAGCGGCTTTAAGCGTTTAATTGTGTGACATTCCGTTTCGGAAAATCTTTGTTAAATGGCACAGTTTGTGTTCTATTAAATAAGTTCTGTCCCTGAAAAGATATATATGACCTTTATAAGTTAAAGGTAGGTAGGTAAGTTACGTTGATTTCTCTTCCAATAAACAAGTATTATTATTACAGTGGTATGCCCTGACGCCGAATGCCCACAGAATGCAGTTTGTAGCGACGCTAATATTTGCCAATGTGCTGCTGGCCATACGGAACTGAACAGAGAATGTACCAAAGGTTTAGTTTTCTTTTCTATGATTATATTTGATATTATGCTAATGCCTGTTATCCGTCGTCTGTCCGTATTATACGTCCGTCATTCGTTCGTTTTCGTTAACTTCGAATGTCAACACTCTATCACCTTCATTTTGCATCCTATCTTTATCAAACATGACCATAGTATTAATATCCATAAGAGCTCAAGCGAGTTAAACAACACCGGATATTACACTTTAGAGTTATGGAATATAGGATGATTAACTTTCAAAGTTATGGCCCTTAATTTAATGTAAAATGCTATATTTTGCCTTGCCAACACCCTATCACCTTCATTATATATATTTACCAAACTTGGCCAGGTCGTACAATCAATTAAAGCTCAGACGAATTTGAACAACTCTAGTATCAGATAATAAACACTAGAGTTATGATCCTTGATTTAATATTACATTGCGTCTTGTCAACACTCTAGCGCCTCTTTCGTCTGATCTTTACCAAACTTAATCAGTGTTTTAATATTATTGAATGCTAGATCGAATTCGGAAAATGCTAATATCGGGTAATAGACATGAGATGTATGTCCCTTGATTTAAGGAAAAGTGCTATATTTTGGCTTGTTAAATACTCTAGAATCTACAATCATTACCAGTATGCCAAAACAGTTGATATAACAGTTGTACGGTAAATGTATAATTGCCATTAAAAAGCAACACATATTAAATGCAAGATAAGTATTTGAAATCAAAGTTCTGGACTCCAACAACATACAATGGCTGAAACAAGAGTGCCGCCTTGGAAAGCTCCGTGTCGAAATGGCTTTATTGATTCACAGCAGGTTTAAGAGTTCACCGGACCTCATCCTTATCATATTGTCATCCCAATTAAACGTGACCTTGTAACTAAAGGAGTCCCCGCAGGGCTGAATAGACATGATTATTAGGCAATATAAGTATATACATGTAACACAAATATGGTCATGTATATGTGAATATAACAACACAAAAGCCTGTCAAACCAAGAAGTAAATAGTCATAACCACATCGCAGAAATGGAATAAATTGTTAAGGGCACGACGAAACAAGATTAAGACAAACATTGAACGTTTATGTCTTTTTAAAATTTGGGTATAGACATCATCATACAAGTTTAGCTCTTTACATTGTCTTGTATTTTAAGAGAAGATATTGACAAAGAGCCATTTTGTAATAGTTAAGTTTGTATGGTGGTAGCATTGTCAAACCCTGTTAAATTTGGTGTTGGTATCATGATATGACCATGCTGAATGCTTGTTAGTTTACTTTTTATCTCATTGTAGCTTTTTTCTGATGAATTTGAAATATCTACTAAATGTTATGATGTCGTTTACTGTTGCTCTTGTTCCTACGATATTATAAGCTGTTTTACTGTGTTTTAGTGATTGGTCGCACTTGTGCAATAGACTCAGATTGTGACAGCAACAATGCAGTATGTTCCTCTGATAATGAATGTGTTTGTAACATATATCATAGCTGGGACAACAACGGCGTTTGTGAATCAGGTAAGTTATCGTTGTAAGCTAAAGGAGTTTGTAAAAAAATTGTGTTTTTATAAGAATATAAATGACAACAGGATTAACAAATGTAGGTATTTGAATACAATAGGACGAAACAAAACAACAATGTTACAGTAATAGTTTAAGTCAATACAGTTGTGTTTTATTTCTTAATTTGTGATATCTTCTACAGCTTTCGTAATACAGAAAACACATATTTATTGTCAATAATTGTAACTTGGTAAAGCCACACCATGTGCATCTTGTTTATACTCATACTAACTAACTATTCACTTGTTAATTTGTTTGTTTGTATGATGTTTTGAGTCATTTTCAACACATTTAAGATTATATATGTTATGGACTTTTTTGTGGTTGAGGCAGACCACCCACTTTTCCTGGTTAGAACCAACACTGTGCACCTCCCGCCATCCGTAAAAATCGACACTTCCTTAATTACAAGCCGAACTCCCAGTGTAATTCGAACCCGCAGCGGTGAGAGGCGAAGGTTTACATTTTAGTAGAAACAAACATATATTCAAATACGAACAGTTTATTTTTCATCATAAAACAGCTTTCGGTATACAAATATGTATATAGAAGTATAAAATGCTGATAAGTTAAGAACAATGAACATCTGGATAAGAACATCTGGAAATAAGAACATTAATAAGCTGACGCATACATAATTTAGGACTATTTTTAAGGAGTATGCGTCCATTAAATCAAATGCCGTAATATATGTTCATGACACTTTTTATATATTACGTTCACACCTATATCTACGCAATGCTTTATTAGTTGAAATGTCAATGCTGGATACATATGTTAACTGACCAATCAAGTATATAGGTCGTTTAATGTGTACGTGGAACGAATTCTTTGGCGGAAGTGACGAAATTGGGATTCAACCTACGCCAAACAAAAACTCACGTATTTCTAAACGTTTTAATGCTTATTTACTACTCCTTCCTCATTGTTTTCAGATACATTAATACATAAAATGGTGTGTGTATATATCTACTTCAAGATGATTTCCTTCCGTAATAAAATGAAACGCATTAACAATCGGTTTACATTGGTAAATGAAAGCCTAACATTATCATGTTCACCGAATTTATACAAGTATGTAATTATAATATGTAATATAACGGATTATTTGCAGTGAATGGCAAAACCTGTAACTATAGTTCGGAATGTGGAAACTATTACAATATGCAGTGTGCTAATGGAACGTGTCAGTGTGCAGCAGGGACGGAATGGAAAAGTGAAAATAATAACTGCGAACAATGTAAGAGATTATTATATGTACGAATATAGTTGTAATGTTGTATATGTAAAAGTTTAGTTGTATGGTTTTCAAAAACACTGTTTTCATTGTCCATAATATATGAGTGATATTGCGAAAGGTCGATGTAGGGGTATTTTTTTCCATTATTGAAAACGGTGTTATTAAAAAACAAAAAAACAAAAAAACAAAAAAACATTGCAAGGTAGGCTTCATTTGTTTAACCGTATACAATTAGGTACACAGACAATCAAAATGGGCTGCCCATTAAGCACTTATACTTAAATTAACAACCATTAGTCTGAAGTACGCTTTACATAATACATGCACTGTTAAGTATGACCTTGGGTCAGGTATAAATTATGCACACACGCATTAATGTTCAGACTGTACTAACACATAATGGAACATTGATGAAGAAAGCAATTTACGAACATTGAACATGCTAAATATGTCAAATATGAAACATGTTAAATATGAAACATATTAGCAGGAGCTTGATGGACTATGTCACACCTTCGTGCATTTTTTTTCGTATGTTGTATCCGTACCTGTTACTACAGTAACATTTATATATTACATATTCTGTGATGAATTATAGAAATTTCCCAGTTTGAGAAAATCTATAACATATCCCTTCCTCTACTGTCTATGTCGCTTAGTGTGCAAGATAACATAGTAGTCAAATGTTATGAACTAAACGATAGACGTCACGAATTGACGTCATGGTATTACTCCGCGCTGTCGCCAAAGGAGTGACAGAAGAAGGAATACTTGTGTCAAAAGACGATTGAAAAGAAATTCACAGAATATATATTGTATACTTTAATTAACATTTTTGTCGTGATACGGAAAATAACTCACTCGTGAGAAATATTCTTGCGATATAGAAACTCGTGCGAAAACGCACTCGTTTCTATATCACAAATCTTTCTCACCCGGGAATTATTTCCCGTATCACTTCAACAATGTTAATTAAACTCTATATAACGCATGCAGTCGCATCATATCTTATTTGTAGTATATACATGATATACTCTGTTCAAACTCGTTAATAATTTCAAAAATAAATGAGCATCTATGTAAGATTCTCCATGAATTCAAAACAAATGTTGCGTATATCTTATACGAGTTCAACTCATTTATGATTTTCATAGTTCACTTGAACGTGGTTCCTTTTGCAATATACATTTATATGGGTACAATTATAGCAAAATATACAATTGTTTCAGAGAAGTTGAAAACCGCAAAACGACAAAAAGAAATGGCAAAGTTAATAAGGAATAAAGGCATATCTTCTTATAAGGTCGACCTTACATGACCTTACATGGCCGTAGCAAAAAAAATACACAGTACACGATTGCGTAACCTTCAGTTTGGTATCCTTCCTCATTCCAGTTGGCTTTAGCAGGGATTTATGCATCTATATTTGTCGTAAGTGAAAGCAGATGTGCTATATTTTGCAAAAAAGTTGGTCGTAACTACAAAGCTATAATCATACAAGGTTGTAAGTGGTAGATAAGACATTAATGTTTATAAAAAGTTGAGTCTTAACTGGTACATACGGCCTTATTATGCTTAAGCTTGCATATAAATGTACAACTGCTACGGGTTTTTATATCACTTACGGCATTCTTTTCCACTTCTATCGTATATGAGGTTATGTGGATATGTACGGAGTATGTAGATATAATATGTAGATGTATAGAGGGTATGGCGACATAATATGAAGTATATAAAGAGTACGCCGGCATATTACGAAAGCATTTAGAGAGTACGGGGACATATTATGTAAGGATGCAAAGGGTACCATGGGGCTATAATATATAAGTAGGTAGAGAGTACGGGGACATATTATGTAAGGATTCAGAGGGTATGGGACATATTATGCAAGGATATATAGTGCATGGGGATATAATAATTATGTAAGGATAATATCCAAATACCCTATATACCCTTATATTGTATGTTCCCATAACCTCTATATTATACAGAGGGTAGGGGGACATAGTATATAAGTATATGGGGATAAGATATGTGGACATACAATGTAAGGATATGTAAGGATATACAGAGTATATGGTTATAATATGTAAGTATATTCAGGGTATGGGGACACAATATGAACGGATATAGAGAGTACGGGACATAACATTGGAGGATATATAGAGTATGGGGATGTAATATATAGAGTATATTGGAACATAAGAAAATATGGGTACGGGGACATATGTAAGGATATATAGAGTATGGGATATAATATATAAGTATAGTTAGGGTATGGGGACATAATATGAACGGATACAGAGGTTAAAGAGACATACAATGTAATGATATATAGGCTGCGAGGACATAGTGTGTAAGGATATAGAGGGTATGTGTATACAATATAAGTATAGGGTATATGGCAGGGGCATAGCTATGTTAAACTGAATATGTTTATCATACACAACAAATAATATGTTTGCTAAAATTACATACTGGTATATTAAAAGTACCAACACCACCAAATTCAAAACTTATATAACAAGTTTATTTACCTGATATGCAGTAAATATTAATTACTTTTACTTATGGCATAATTACTACAGGATATCGTTTAAAACCATCAACAATATTTTTCTTAAAAAACATGTGTCAAACAAATTAATATTACTTCAATTATTGTTTGCTTGACGTGTCATTATCCTATGCAAAACATGTTTGCATGACGTCCTTGATATTTAAAATATATTGATGTATTAATAAATGTGTGTGTGGTGTGGGTGTGCACAACGTACATACAGAGCTTTCTCACCAGCATAACTAAGTAGAGTCAATTCGAGTTCTGACTGTTGTCTCCACGCAGTTGCCTAACACAAGAGAGACGTTGGTCTTATTCTGGTCTTCAACTTTAAGTTTTCAAACTATTTAATATGATTAAGCTACTTACCAAATATTTTAGTCACATTCATTATTTTGGGAACTGAAAATTATTTATATAGTATAATCTCATTAAAGTGACAAGTGTGTGCGCTTGTTGATATTTAACAGTGTCATTAATCTGAGGGTAATACAATCTCTTTCCCCCAGGTCTTTTCAAAATGGGGCTTTCAAAATGCACTAAAAGATAAGCATTATTAACGTCGCTCTGTTAATTTAAAACCAGACATATCAATTATATGTCTGGTTACTAATTGAATAATTTTACATATTCAAAAGATAGTCGATAAACTGATAGTTTACAATATTTCATCTACGCAGTTTGAATAGTAGGTATTTCTCTCCCTTAGTGAATTAGTTGTTGAAATAAAGCTCTGTTGTAGTTAATTATTATATCACACTTTAAAAAATATGTTATATATAATGGAGATGTTATGATTACATAAGTTTCTGCGGTACACATTCAGGATTAGACATTTTCTATGATATAAGGCTTATTTATTTTCAATCTTAATGTTTTAAGAACATAAACAGCTGATAAAGTTTACCGTCTAGTATTTATCACGTCATTGAACATATCAAGCGGTTTATGTCCTGTCTATAAACGATATTACAACCATGTTTTACAATTCACTATGACTGAAATGCACCAATTGTGCATGATGTTGTTGATATTGTAAACCCGTTGCGACAGGCTGTTCCATTTTGTAAAAAATTAAAACTATTTAAGTGTTAAATAAGAAGCAAGCATACATGTCTGTCCATCCATTCGTCCGAACAATCACCCATCAGAACGTCTGTATGCGTTTGTCTGTCCATCTCCATTCAGTCGCATCTTTACTACAACGTCTTATGGTGTTACCTAACTTGCATCAACTCTTACATAAACTCTTAGAAAAACAGTTAAGAGTGAGTTACGATCATTATTTTTCATCCAGGGTGTGGGGTGGTAATGGGCGGGTGTGGGGTGGTTGAGGGCTCACATATCTTTAAAAAGAACACATGCCTTTCGAATTATTTATGGTCTGGATAGGTAAAATTCCAAACAAACACTTATTAGTTTTGCCGACGAACGGTTGTCACAGATGTGATCGTTATTAGTTATTATAGGATTAAAATGCTATTAGATTTTAAATGTTACATTCAGTATGCCCTCCCCGACCCCACCCTCCTTTCATATTTTATCACATTCTCAATCGTTTCAAAATGTTAAATCGTTCAATTATATGCGCGCCCGGGCCTATAGGGCCTACGCGTAGCTACGCGCCTGTATAATGGGACCATAAGGATATAGAGGGTATGGTGACATAATATGTAATGATATAGAGGGTATGGGACATAATATGTAAGGAAATATAGGGTATGGGTACATAATATGTAAAGATATAGAGGGTATGGGACATAATATGTAAGGAAATATAGGGTATGGGTAAATAATATGTAAAGATATAGAGTGTATGGGACATAATATGTAAGGAAATATAGGGTATGGGTACATAATATGTAAAGATATAGAGGGTATGGGACATAATATGTAAGGAAATATAGGGTATGGGTACATAATATGTAAAGATATAGAGTGTATGGAGACATAATATGCAAAGATATAATATAGAGCATGGAGACATAGTATGTAATGATATAGAGAGTATGGGGACGTAATATGTAAGAATATATAGGGTATGGTTACATAATATGTAAGGATATATAGGATATGGGAACATAATATGTAAGGACATATATGGTATGGTGACATAATATGTAAGGATATAGAGGGTATGGGGAAATACAATGTAAGACACATAGGTTGCGGGGACACACTATGTCAGGATATAAAGGGTACGTGGCATACAATTTAATGTTACAGACTACAGAGGGTATAGGACTATTTGTTAATGTTTGTTCGTGATTGTTAAGTTTTCTTTTCATTAGTGAATACATCTCCCAGATCTCTGTTATTAAATGTTATAATTGTTACAACAATTAATTTGAAACATAATGCGTGTCTCTATTTGTATGTTACGTTACCATTTCTAATTAATTAAATTAATAATGCGAGCATGGTTTTTATATCCGCGAGATTTAATTTTAAAAAAAATAGAACATTTTCTAATATAGATATTGTAATGTTGTCATCACACTCATGTACCCATATGTATTCTACATTTCGACCATCAGTGTAGCATGAACTAGCAAACTTTTATAAGACACTTACAGTGGTTTAATAGTCGCTTTTAACATATTTTAGAAGGTCGTAACTGCCAGATACAACTTAATGATGGACATCTTCCTTTCCGATTATTTAATAACATAAGGCCGTAAGTGCAATTGCTCAGATTAGAAAGTCAAACTATTTTTTTTGGAAAAAACAAATACTTTGTTTTATGAAAATACTTTGTTTAATGAGGAAGCAAACTATAGCTTATGTCACATGAGATTGTTCTGAGAATTCACACAGTTGATTCTTCAGACCGTTTTGTTCACTTTCCCGAAAACTATGATTTTTCACTTACGGCGTTATAATTCTAGACCATCGATATGACGTCACAAACACAAAACGGGTTGATGAACCCCCTGACGGATTTCAGCGAAACCTTTTGTGGATGATCAGTGCCGAGCCTATTTGTGTTTATCATCACCGTGTTCCGTTGAATGATTTTGGCGGACTTTTGGCCCTTTAAAGGTTTTACTGCACAAACGTTGTCCGGACTAGTTCTGCTGAATCCGTGGCCGTATTTCAGAGAAACGTTGCAAGGTTGATCAGTATCAAGCATAGTTGTGCATATCATCACAGTGTTTCCGTTGAAAGATGTTTGGCGAAGTTATGGCCCTTTAAATGTTTAAATACACAAACGTTGTCCGGACAAGTTCTGCTGAATCCGTGGCCGGGTTTCAACGAAACTTGGCAATGATGATCAGTATCAAACCTAGTTGTGCATATCATCGCCGTGTTCCGGTTGAATGATTTTTGGCTGAGATATGGCACTTTAAATGTTTTGCAGTGTCCAGACTAGTGTCTTCTGAACTCTTGGACGGATTTTAGTGAAATGTTGCACGGCTGATCCTATTTGATACAATTGTTGTGCCTCGAGTCCCTAAATAACCATACCAAATTAGAACTAGGGCCTCTTGTTTAAACTGTTAGCATGGGTCAAAGGTTTAAGTTTCTGTTGTGGGTGTTGTTTTTGTTTTGTGTTTTATTTTTTTTGCAATGTTTTAACAATAGGAATTTTATGACGAAAACCCTTGATATAAGAGCCATTTTAGCGAGTAGAGCGTTCGCAAGCCCTCTTGGGCCTCTTGTTTAGTTATACAAATATAACGAATATTAAAGTCCTCAACTCGAGTACCAGCTCTAGAAAAAACGAATAAGTTGAGACACAAAGTCCCCATAGAAATTGCTCGGGAAACATCCCGAAACTTGTTTTCTAATCCTGTACATGTATTATTTGAAATATATTTCATCACATTTTTTGAATAAATACTATTTAAACCAACGTCACACATATCGTGCTAAATGATCCCAAAGTGCCAGAAGTCATACTACAACGTATTCTTAGCCTGGAAAAACGGTGTACTCCAGTCAAATGTGTTAATGACATTCGAAATACCTGCTGTTACTCCAATAGCTCAAACGTGAAACTAATTTATATATAACTTGACAGATTTTTAATTGGAATACTAATACATGGCGTACTTTAATTATCTCATACTCAGTAGCCATTCGACTTATTGTGAGAGTTTTTGTTTCGAAAGATATAATTATACTTGTATATATCCATGAATTATAGTATTATCACTGCGTTAACGTCAGTATACTTTTTCAATTTAAATTCAATTTGCATTAGTGAAACATGTGTCCTTCCCAGATGCCCCATAATTAAATATAAAGACCCTAGGAAAAGCTGACATCTGACTCTTTCTGTTCAGGAATCATTAATTGATACAATATTTTAAGAAATGGCCAGTTTTGTCAAGTTTTCTTCTTTTTCTAAAGTTTATTTGAATGCAGGTCTCTTCGGTGGAAAAGGCACATAACCCGAATTCCCATATTTGTAAATAGAGATAAAGGTTAAAGTATAAACATAAACATTGTTTCCTTTTAAGCACTATATGCGTTTGACATATAAATAAGAGGTATTCGTTTCGAAAAACGGAGGATGCAAGCAAAATCGAATGATTTTATTTCCAATGGTTTGTTATCCAGATTTATATAGAGTATGTAACGATGACAATGAATGTCAGCTGGAAAACAGTTACTGTGAAGGATCCTACCCACATTATGATGATTACGGTAACAACTACACTCAGCCGGGTCAATGTAGATGCGTCGCCGGAGCCGTCCAGATGAACAGTATATGTGCAATGGGTAAGTTTAATATTGGTAGCTTTTATCCTGGGGTGGTTTTTGTGAATACGCGTGAATGTGTTTTTCACATGTAGGTTTTATCTTAACTATGAAAACTATATTGAAAGAAATAAGTTTAGCAAGTAACTATGGATATCTAGCTTAAATAAATATATTGTAATGTTATAATGTGAAGAATTTGAAAATATTATAATGACATAGGGTTATATTCTTTTTCATCTGTTATTTGTTTTCCAATGTAAGTATCAGACTTCTCTCCCATTTAGTTAAAACAGCATATTTCACATTTTAAAAAAACCAAATATGGTAAAGAGCTTGATTAAACTTCAATAAATAACTGTTCTGGGTCTCAAGTTATAAAAACCGCAAAACCAATTGACAATAACCTTGCCATTATAAAGATATATGCAACCAAAGTTTACCATTTTTTATTGAAATTAGAACGAAATTATAATTTCTGCATAGCTGGTAAATTTAGATATCGTTTGAAAAAAATGCCCTGTATATAATCCATAATTATGTTATTACATCGTTTAGGACCTCTGCCACGCATAGTCTAGAACATGAGCAATGGGATTTACCATATTATTTACTTGCTAAACTTATTTCTTTCAGTATATGTAACAGTAAATGGTATATGCTCCTATAGTAATTATGCGAATTAGAAAACACATACGGATTATATACCGTAGTCATTGTATTATCCTTATGCTTGTTTTATAAAACAACAACACATATTTTAAATTCGAATATTGCGTAACAAAAATCCTCTAATTTAGCCAGGATTTTGGACTCAAATCTAGATACACCAGACCAAAGAACCAAACTGTCCTCAAATAGATGTTATATATTTGTCCGTACTTTTAGAAGAGTCTGCAGAAATTCGTGAGTCTCTAAATGTATTTTTAGGGGTCATACAGTTGGAAAAAATAACTAAAACTGCTCAAACAATATTTAATTCCGTATTCATTATTGTGTTTACTCATTTAAGTGTAACGATACCTTTCTATGAACTAATAAATAAATAAAGGGATAAATGTGGGTCTTTTGGCAAATCAAATTGAAAACATAGTAAACAAAACAAAAAACTTTAACTGCCTATTCCTGGAACTGTTCAATAAAAATATATTATAGTGTGCGGATTACCTGATATATCTGGTGTGATAGTGTGCGGATTACCTGAATTATCGGGTGTGATAGTGTGAGGATAACCTGATATATCTGGTGTGATAGTGTGAGGATTACTTGATGTATCAGGTGTGATAGTGTGAGGATTACCTGATATATCGGGTGTGATAGTGTGAGGATTACCTGATATATCGGGTGTGATAGTGTGAGGATTACCTGATGTATCAGGTGTGATAGTGTGAGGATAACCTGATATATCTGGTGTTATAGTGTGAGGATTACCTGATGTATCTGGTGTGATAGTGTGAGGATTACCTGATATATCTGGTGTGATAGTGTGAGGATTACCTGATGTATCTGGTGTGATAGTGTGAGGATTACCTGATGTATCTGGTGTGATAGTGTGAGGATTACCTGATGTATCAGGTGTGATAGTGTGAGGATTACCTGATGTATCGAGTGTGATAATGTGAGGATTACCTGATATATCTGGTGTGATAGTGTGAGGATTACCTGATATATCTGGTGTGATAGTGTGAGGATTACCTGATATATCTTGTGTGATAATGTGAGGATTACCTGATGTATCGAGTGTGATAATGTGAGGATTACCTGATATATCGGGTGTGATAGTGTGAGGATTACCTGATGTATCAGGTTTGATAGTGTGAGGATAACCTGATATATCTGGTGTGATAGTGTGAGGATTACCTGATGTATCTGGTGTGATAGTGTGAGGATTACCTGATGTATCAGGTGTGATAGTGTGAGGATTACCTGTTGTATCGAGTGTGATAATGTGAGGATTACCTGATATATCTGGTGTGATAGTGTGAGGATTACCTGATATATCTTGTGTGATAATGTGTGAATTACATGATATATCTGGTGTGATAGAGTGAGGATTACCTGATGTATCGGGTATGGTAGTGTGAGGATTACCTGATATATCGGGTGTTATAGTGTGAGGATTACCTGATATATCTGGTGTGATAATGTGTGAATTACATGATATATCTGGTGTGATAGAGTGAGGATTACCTGATATATCTTGTGTGATAATGTGTGAATTACATGATATATCTGGTGTGATAGTGTGAGGATTACCTGATATATCTGGTGTGATAGTGTGAGGATTACCTGATATATCTTGTGTGATAATGTGTGAATTACATGATATATCTGGTGTGATAGAGTGAGGATTACCTGATATATCTGGTGTGATAGTGTAAGGATTACCTGATATATCTGGTGTGATAGTGTGAGGATTACCTGATGTATCAGGTGTTATAGTGTGAGAATACCGGATGTATCTGGTGTGATAGTGTGAGGGTTACCTGATGTTTCGGGTGTGATAGTGTGCGGATTACCTGATATATCGGGTGTGATAGTGTGCGGATTACCTGATATATCGGATGTGATAGTGTGAGGATAACCTGATGTATCAGGTGTGATAGTGTGATGATTACCTGATATATCTGGTGTTATAGTGTGAGGATTACCTGATATATCTGGTGTGATAATGTGTGAATTACATGATATATCTGGTGTGATAGAGTGAGGATTACCTGATGTATCGGGTATGGTAGTGTGAGGATTACCTGATATATCGGGTGTTATAGTGTGAGGATTACCTGATATATCTGGTGTGATAATGTGTGAATTACATGATATATCTGGTGTGATAGAGTGAGGATTACCTGATATATCTGGTGTGATAGTGTTAGGATTACCTGATATATCTGGTGTGATAGTGTGAGGATTACCTGATGTATCAGGTGTTATAGTGTGAGAATACCGGATGTATCTGGTGTGATAGTGTGAGGATTACCTGATGTATCGGGTGTGATAGTGTGCGGATTACCTGATAAATCGGGTGTGATAGTGTGCGGATTACCTGATATATCGGTTGTGATAGTGTGATGATTACCTGATATATCGGGTGTGATAGTGTGAGGATAACCTGATATATCGGGTGTGATAGTGTGAGGATTACCTGATATATCGGGTGTGATAGTGTGAGGATTACCTGATAAATCGGGTGTGATAGTGTGCGGATTACCTGATATATCGGTTGTGATAGTGTGATGATTACCTGATATATCGGGTGTGATAGTGTGAGGATTACCTGATATATCTGGTGTGATAGTGTGAGGATTACCTGATGTATCGTTTGTGATAGATTGAAGATTACCTGATGTATCTGGTGTTATAGTGTGATGAATACCTGATGTATCTGGTGTGATAGTGTGAGGATTACCTGATGTATCTGGTGTTATAGTGTGAGAATACCGGATGTATCGGGTGTGAAAGTGTGAAGATTCCCCGATGTATTGGGTGAGAACGTGTGAGGATACACTGACGTATCGGGTGTGATAGTGTGAGGATTACCTGGTGTATCGTTTGTGATAGTTTGAAGATTACCTGATGTATCGGGTATTTTAGTGTGAGGATTACCTGATATATCTGGTGTGATAGTGTGAGGATTAACTGATATATCTGGTGTGATAGTGTGAGGATTACCTGATATATCTGGTGTGATAGTGTGAGGATTACCTGATGTATCGGGTGTGATAATGTGTGAATTACCTGATGTATCTGGTGTGATAGTGTGATGATTACCTGATATATCTGGTGTTATAGTGTGAGGATTACCTGATATATCTGGTGTGATAGTGTGAGGATTAACTGATATATCTGGTGTGATAGTGTGAGGATTACCTGATATATCTGGTGTGATAGTGTGAGGATTACCTGATGTATCGGGTGTGATAATGTGTGAATTACCTGATGTATCTGGTGTGATAGTGTGATGATTACCTGATGTATCGTTTGTGATAGTGTGAGGATTACCTGATGTATCGTTTGTGATAGTGTGGGGATTACCTGATGTATCGGGTGTGATAGTGTGAGGATTACCTGATGTATCGGGTGTGATAGTGTGATGATTACCTGATGTATCTGGTGTGATAGTGTGAGGATTACCTGATATATCTGGTGTGATAGTGTGAGGATTAACTGATATATCGGGTGTGATAGTGTGAGGATTACCTGATGTATCTGGTGTGATAGTGTGAGGATTAACTGATATATCGGGTGTGATAGTATGAGGATTACCTGATGTATTTGGTGTTATAGTGTGAGGATTACCTGATGTATCTGGTGTGATAGTGTGAGGATTACCTGATGTATCTGGTGTTATAGTGTGAGGATTACCTGATGTATTTGGTGTTATAGTGTGAGGATTACCTGATGTATTTGGTGTTATAGTGTGAGGATTACCTGATGTATTTGGTGTTATAGTGTGAGGATTACCTGATGTATCTGGTGTGATAGTGTGAGGATTACCTGATGTATCGGGTGTGATAGTGTGATGATTACCTGATGTATCGTTTGTGATAGTGTGAGGATTACCTGATGTATCGTTTGTGATAGTGTGAGGATTACCTGATGTATCGGGTGTGATAGTGTGAGGATTACCTGATGTATCGGGTGTGATAGTGTGATGATTACCTGATGTATCTGGTGTGATAGTGTGAGGATTACCTGATATATCTGGTGTGATAGTGTGAGGATTAACTGATATATCGGGTGTGATAGTGTGAGGATTACCTGATGTATCTGGTGTGATAGTGTGAGGATTAACTGATATATCGGGTGTGATAGTATGAGGATTACCTGATGTATTTGGTGTTATAGTGTGAGGATTACCTGATGTATCTGGTGTGATAGTGTGAGGATTACCTGATGTATCTGGTGTTATAGTGTGAGGATTACCTGATGTATTTGGTGTTATAGTGTGAGGATTACCTGATGTATTTGGTGTTATAGTGTGAGGATTACCTGATGTATTTGGTGTTATAGTGTGAGGATTACCTGATGTATCTGGTGTGATAGTGTGAGGATTACCTGATGTATCTGGTGTTATAGTGTGAGGATTACCTGATGTATCTGGTGTTATAGTGTGAGGATTACCTGATGTATCTGGTGTTATAGTGTGAGGATTACCTGATGTATTTGGTGTTATAGTGTGAGGATTACCTGATGTATCTGGTGTGATAGTGTGAGGATTACCTGATGTATCGGGTGTGATAGTATGAGGATTACCTGATGTATTTGGTGTTATAGTGTGAGGATTACCTGATGTATCTGCTGTTATAGTGTGAGGATTACCTGATGTATCGGGTGTAATAGAATGATGATTCCCTGATGTATCGGGTGTGATAGTGTGAGGATTACCTGATGTATCTGCTGTTATAGTGTGAGGATTACCTGATGTATCGGGTGTAATATAATGAGGATTACCTGATGTATCGGGTGTTATAGTGTGAGGATTACCTGATGTATCTGCTGTTATAGTGTGAGGATTACCTGATGTATCGGGTGTAATAGAATGATGATTCTCTGATGTATCGGGTGTGATAGTGTGAGGATTACCTGATGTATCTGCTGTTATAGTGTGAGGATTACCTGATGTATCGGGTGTAATAGAATGAGGATTACCTGATGTATCGGGTGTTATACTGTGAGGATTATCTGATGCGTCTGGTGTTATAGTGTGATGATTCCCTGATGTATCGGGTGTGATAGTGTGATGATTTCCTGATGTATCGGGTGTTATAGTCTGCGGGTTATCTGATGTATCGGGTGTGATAGTGTGAGGATTCCCCGATTTATCGGATGTGATAGTGTGAGGATTACCTGATGTATCGGGTGTTATAGTGTGATGATTCCCTGATGTATCGGGTGTTATAGAATGAGGATTACCTGATGTATCGGGTGTTTTATAGTGTGATGATTCCCTGATGTATCGGGTGTTATAGTGTGATGATTTCCTGATGTATCGGGTGTTATAGTGTGATGATTTCCTGATGTATCGGGTGTTATAGTGTGATGATTTCCTGATGTATCGGGTGTTATAGTCTGCGGGTTATCTGATGTATCGGGTGTTATAGTGTGAGGATTCCCTGACGTATCCGGTGTGATAGTGTGAGTATTACCTGATGTTTCGGATGTTATAGTGTGATGATTCCCTGATGTATTGGGTGTTATACTATGAGGATTTCCTGATGTATCGCGTATTATAGTGTGAGGATTCCCTGATGTATTGGGAGATATATTGTGAGGTTTTCCTGATGTATCGGCTGTGATAGTGTGAGTATTTCTTGATGTATCGGGTGTTATAGTCTGAGATTTCTCTAATGTGTTGGTGTGATAATTCCCTGATGTATCTGGTGTGACAATTCCTTGGTCCATAGGTTGCGATAGTGTTTTCGTTTCCTGAACCCGGTGTTTTTTTCAATACCCTCCTATTATGAATTTTTTTTAATTTTTTCTTTCATCCATTATTGTTCATGTGCGTGCTTCGTCTTTTTCAACCTAAACATTACTAATGCCAACTTTTGTTTTCTGGACATGCACTTATTGTTGTTATTGCATTTTTAGGTTTGTCTTTGATAAATTTCTTTATATTTTGATGAAACAAGTTATGTCTGTCTGAGCTTTCGACATTATACACATGATTTCTTACACAAATACACATCGCTGGATAAAAGACGTTATTTTACTTTCCTGGGAAAAGTATAGCTTAAGCTAGATGATAACTATTTGTGTCACATGCTTCTATGATCTAATTTCGTTTGTGAATTGATCCATTAGGCTTTTGATCCATGTATAATCTAGTTCATTAAACCAGGTATAAGTCGCACCATTGGTGTGGTCTTTCTACAAAGTCTGTAATACCTTGAAAATAAAAAGCTTATGAACAATAGTCGTAATAAAGGTTTTTATTTTACATATACAATAAGCAAAACATTAAATTGAATTATTGGTTACAAGTTCAATGTCATGTTTTCTTTTCCAATGTACTTTCATGTCTCTGTCTTCATAAACCATTTTGCTCGTTCTCAACAAATTTGATACAACCATAAAGCGAATATGTTTTATACATACATATATAATGAACTTTATACACATTTCTTAAGTTTCTGACATATTGGAAGATTGTTTGATGAACTAGTTTTGGAAAATGCACGTTATAATTATAAAAAGGGTTTAATTGACGGTTACAGTTAGTTTTAACTGCTACGTTATTATTATTATTATGATCATGATAATTATTATTATTATTATAATAATGATTATTATTACTATTGTTGTTGTTGTTATTGTTGTTGTTATTAGAATCATTATTATTATTATTGTTATTATTATTAATATTATTATTAGTACTGTGTTTGTTGTTGTTATTGTTGCTGTTGTTGCTGTAAGCGTCATTGTAATAAGCAGATATTAAACATTTGCATTATACTTTCATAAGTGTTGGATTCCAATTGTGCTGAAGTGAATTGTAATTTTTACTCGGGCGGCTACGATGGTACCTATTGCGACCTTAACAACATTTGCAAGTGTAAACATGGATACAAAGTGGATGAGCGAAAAGTGTGTATCCTGGGTAAGACATAATAACAATAATTGATAAACATTTAAAGAAAATAAAGAAGTTCGCATTATAATTTATATATATGAATATGTAAACATGTATGTTCATATATTGATTTTTAAAAAAAAAAAATATATATATATATATGCATATGAGTGTCACGGTATCCTGCCATTATATTTTCGTTAACGTCACATTAAAGCGTTTTACTAAATACGTTGTATCCATAGTCAGTATTCGGCATCTATCTGGCTCTATACAATTGCGCCGTGTCCGTCGTCGTTTAAAACTCTTCGGAAATACAAAATTCACTTGATTTATAACGATTCCTAGTTGCTCATGGCTACACTATAACATCCGGCTCAATAAAGACGACCGTCATAGTTAACGATATATTACACAAAGTTTGTGATCGATAAGCTGTAAGCAATATAAGATGTATTTCCTTTAAGTGATGGACATACAAGTTGAATGTAATAAAACCAAGTCCATATCAACAGCATTTTAAAGTCACATAGGGACTAACGGTCAAACTATGCAGTTTTTGTGATATTTGAGCTAGTGAATGATAATTCCTTGAAAGAGAGATTCCTCGTACATTCTACGAACTCGTAGAATTATCACAGACAACTAAAGGCTAAAGAGAGTGTAGGGACCAATTATTTGTCTATAATTCAACCTTTACTTGCTGCCTTAAAACAAAAGGTAGATATATAAGTCGAATAGACAATGTAGCATTCAAGGATTACAGTCAACCGCAAACACGAACAGAGACAAATGACTACTACAACAAGAGGCCCAAAATGGTCTGTATCCCTCTACTAGTTATATGGAGTATGTGGATGGGGGAAGGGAACTATTGTTTCATATTGCACTTATGACAAATCTCTTTGCCCTGAATTGAGCAAATGCCAGTCGAACATATATATATATATGTATAATTGTGCATCTACACATCCTTGACTAAGAAATACACCACACATGAACATGAACTCTCAAAGTAAGGAGGGAGTTAGCATCTCAAGGCGGAATCTCCATTATAATAAATTGCTGCAAGTTACCCTAGTTGTACCGGGGCCCTTTTATGAAGGCGGTCAAACCTCGTTTTATATAATTATGTTGTGCCTCGAGTCCCTAAATAACAAAAAAACACTATAACTAGAGGTTGTTTTTAGTAGATGTCTCCCCCACTGGGAAAAGGGCCATAAATCCGCTGAAAATCTTTCAACTGGAACTAAACTATGATATGCGCAATTAGGCTTGGTAGTAATCATCCCTACCAAGTTTCGTTGAAATCCGGCCACTTTTAAAAGGCAAAACTCTGGCAAAAATAATTCAACCGGAACTCGACAACGATAAGCGCAACCAAGTTCCGTTAAGGAGAACTTGTCCGAACACAGTTTGTGTATTGCAACCTTTAAAGAGCTTCAACTCCAAAATCCGTAACAGGCGAGGACATGCATTGATGTTAGCATTTCCAGAACGCTTTCAAATATAAATTATCGAACACAATATCAATACTATGATCTTTTGAAATATGATCTTGTTGATAAATAGTATGATTAAGGCCCGGTGGATATGATGTCTGCAATTGTTTCATTCACTTCCGTTCTGCAATATGTCTAGCTTTTATTTTAAAGATTTTTGTAGCATCATTATCATACATTATGTTATTCAACACTAAAACGTTATGTACATGTCCTGGGTATAACAAGTACTAAGCAATTGCAGATAATGTGTCTTGCTTAGGGACACAACACATGCGGTCATGACGTGGACCGAACCCACGACTTTTCGATCAGGGTCCAACGTTCTACCAAAAGAACCACAAGACCACCACATATACTTCACTATATGGTCCGAGTATTAACTTTCATAACCCATCCAAACCTTTCTCCAAGAAGCGAAAACGGTGTTGGCTGGGGTATGAAATAAAACCTTAATTTGGCATTTTGTTAATTGAAACATTTAACATGTTTAATAGTTAATTTTAAACAGGTTATCGCATTTATTTCAAAATATACAAAAGTGTCAAATATTAATTCAAATATTTGGATCAGTGAACTCTAGATTTGCATGTGTATACTACAAGTGTGCATATACAAGCCTTAACTGACGTTTTAGTATATGTGGCATTGCAATAAGTTTAAACAAGGACAATTTAATAGTAGAGACAGTTGTCTGTTTTCATTTTCATTTGTAAAACATAGTAAACAATTTCAATAACTATTGTTACAGCAGTGTTGTGTTAAGCTTTAAATGCTTCCTTCAGTCGTCCGCCATTAACATTGTCTAGTCACCGCGTTAGGGCCTTTACTTTCATTTGACCGTTATCACAGGTGGTTGTAATATTGATATGAACAAACGTTCGTTCAGAGAAGTTAAAAAAACAACAATAAAAATACAGCAAAAAAACAGATTGCTCGATACAGTAACACCGGAGTTATGGCCTTTGATTTAGTTACATGTGTTATAGTTCAATTCACTAACACTATGCATATTTCCTCTTTTTTCACTTTGCCATAGTCCACCTGTGTGGCCTGTCAGCGAATATCTAAAGAGCATGACACCAGAATGTTATTTAATTACTTCATCACATCACAAAGCTTTTGACAGCCTGAACCTTTCCCAGCTTAAACGATGTACAAATACTTTTTACAAAAGTTAGTATGGAATCCGCACTGAATATTGACATACATTTCCACCGAATGTTACATCTTGAAAAATATAAAAACTTAATTTATTCAATCCAAATAATGTCGTCCACATTATTTTATATTTATACGATCTTTACCAAACCTCGCCAAAGTGTTTATATTAAAGAAGGCTTCAGTCAAACTGGGGCATTAATGAATTAATTAACAGTAGTACTATTTTGAATTATATATGATATTTACCCGCACCCACCCTATCATACATCCTTAAACCAGTAGATAAATACATGTAATTGCATTTGTTTAAACTAACTATGAATATAATTTTTGCTTGCATTTGATAAATCAGGCACAGTCGTTTCTGTTATTATTATGGCCTATGTTTTGATGTACTTTTTGTTTCGTGAGATATTTGTAATACTATTATAATATTGGTACGTGTATATGATGTGTATACTTCGCTCACTGTTTTCTCGTTTCTGGGCAAGCATTTTGTCAGGAATTGAAACCATAAGCCTTTAACCATGGAATGGTATGACAATACCAAATTAAAATTTGCATGTGCACCGCCATGTGCATACCATCTTCGGAATGGCTCAACTGTTCGTCTTATTGACAGTTTTCTACTCAACCCGGGAATATAGGGTGTGAATGGTAGTAATCATTTTTCAATTAAAGCGAGACTGCCGCAGCCAACTTTCCTCCTCTTTCATATTAGTTTTCGTTGTTAGCGGTACTGAAATACATGCATACCCATGATAATACTTTATTTCTGTTTCCGCCTCTTAGCTGCGGATACGGGTTGTAACGACACAGTTACGTGTGGGATGGACATCGCATTCACATGTATCGATAATCAGTGCGTTTGTGCCGACCATTTCCAATGGAACTTTGCCGATGCCTGGCATTATGCTGGAATGACCGGAAGGTGGTGTATTCCAAGTAAGTGTCATCTGCGATATTACACATACGTGTATTTATTTGTTTTTAAAAATATCATCATTTATCAATAAAAGCATAAAAAAAAAGTTTCACTTTCAAGACTAAGACAGTTGGCTATATATTGTTTTGTCTGTGCCTGTTGAGATTTTGAGGATTCATATGTATTGATAATATCTTAGACCTTAGACAATTACATGTGGTACACTGACTAATCACGGATGACATTCTTTTAAAAGATAAAACTAATTTAAGAAATCTTCTCTGACAAGGACTATCATAACCTGACTTCTATGGTGATGTGATTTACAAACTTCGTAAGGTCCTCTGTCATATTAGGATCCTGTCAGTTTGCAACGCACGGCACGTTTAGAGGTTGACCCATTTAAAATTTGACACTATGTTATCCTCTTTGAGTGTGCGATGACAGGACAGATTGTGGACCCTATGATGACGTCTACCTAAATCCCTATAGGTCAGTAGCGTTTGGTGTTTGTCTTAAAACGTGTATTGTCGTACCTATGATGACTTGTTCTCTTGTTTCTCTGGCTTCCGCCAAGTCACTGAGTTCTTACTTTGTGGCTTTGTTTTTTATATTATATATTCATGATCATCTATGCATTTTACTAATATTGCCTGTTAATGCTGCCTTGTTTGTTAGAGAATATAACCTTATTTACACTGTTCCATTTATTGGGATGACACTAGGGTAAGAGTGAATTTGGGTGCACCTTAGCACCTGGTCTAAAAACCCATCGGCCTTTTTTGACACCGACCGTTCCAAAGTGGTTACCCTATTGTTAACATTTCTATGTTTGTGATGTTATAACTTGCCTTTTATTTATCTTTAAATTTATTTTTCGACCTTAACATCTACTTTCCGTGTTACCTATATACGCCTTTCTCCTTTATTTAAATTACTTAATCTAATTATGTAAGGGTCACGTTAAAGCATAGCAAATCCTGATGAATTTGTCATTGTGTCATCTTTGGATATCAAAATCTCATCAGTGGGTAAACATAACATCCAGTCTGGTTTCAGTTTGTCAGGTATTTACAACATTGTTTTCATCGATCATTCCACCGTAAGCATAATGTATAAGTCAACGGCTGGCCGTTAATTGGATTTAGTAAACTAAACTAACTTCGGCGGTTGATTCAAAAAGTAAAGAGATAGTTTGAAACAAATACTAAACCTAAAAACAACTTTAGAAAAAATAAATAAAAAAATAAATAAATAAAAAACAATTAGATACAAATGACGAACAGGTAATTAGCATTCACATTAATCATCCATGCAAAAACGTATTAATAAAAAAACTACAGAGCTCTTAAATAGAAGCCACGTATGCGGCCCCACAACGAGGACAGTGTTGTGTTTTTATATTGCCCTTGATGCTGCATAGTTTATTTCGAGGATATAACCTCTATTTCCTTTTTTTCAATGTCTTTAATGTCTCATTTAAGGGGATGAGTGCAGTGTATAAATAAGAGGTTTGGTGCACCTTAGAACCTGATCCATGTTTCCTTGTGATTGTTGTTAATTTTGAATGCGTGTTGGTTGACTATGCTCTGTTAAAACTCCAGCGGCCTTTAGAAAATACTCGTTCTAAGGTAGTAACCTGTTATACTTTGTTTCTATTTATCCGTGCCATTGCTGACATGCACACTTTAGACAGGAATATGTTCAGATTATGTCTATATGCATTCAGGATAAGCTAACTAATATACAGTATAAACTAACTAATAGACCGTATTGTCTAACGACCGTTCCAGGTCAGAAATCATGTCTGCAGCACATTGTACGTTGTAAATGGCCATGTTAATTGATTACTTAACTTTCTCATGATTTGTAGGTGGTACAGTGAAAACCTACGATTTTATACGACCATTGTGCTTGTTCTGGAATGCACAAATGAGTTCTGTGAATGCTTGAATTGTTTGTGTCGCCTCTTCTAAGAAACATGCGAAACATATGAATCACTTTGTCGTCCGTCCGTCCGTCCGTCCGTCCGTCCGTCACGAAAACTTAATGGTGATCATAAATTTATCATTTCTTGAAATTTCTTCATCAAACTTTCAATTTATACACATCTTGACAACATCAACATGACCATACTAAAATATAAAGATCAAGGTCACACTGAAGGTCCTTATACGGGTTAAATACTCATGTTTTTCTTCAGGCAAACTTAACGTTGGTTATAACTATCTCATTTCTTGATATTTCTTCATCAAACTTTCAATATATACTCAACATGACAACATCGACATGACCATACTAAAATATAAGGTCAAGATTACACTGAATGTCATTATAGGAGTTAAATACTCAATATTTTCTGTCACGAAAACATAACGTTGGCTATAACTTTCTCATTTCTTGATATTTCTTCAACAAACTTTTCATATATACTTGTCATGACAACATAGACATGGCCATACTAAAATATAAAGGTCAAGGTCGCAGTGAAGGTCATTATATGGGTTAAATACTCATTTTTTTCTTCATAAAAACTTACTCAGGCCGGTTTGTCAAGGTCATTTATCTCGGTCCTAAAAACCTTGTAATACTGACAAAGCGCCGACAGGCGACACACGTGTTCTGCGGAATACTCATCTAGTTATATTTTTACTTTTATCTACATGTTTATAGGACATTATCACGAATGTATATATGATTTGTCTGAAATGACATTGAAATTTAAATGAAATTAAGCTACTGTTTTCTGAGGGATACCCTTTCATATGAGCTCATGTTTTACACGCTTCTTAACGATGATTGATATACCGTGATACATTAATATACGGATATACAGTAAAATCAACGTCACTGCTGTAGGTCCAGCTGGTGGAATTACAAAGGAATTATTTACTGATTTCAAAAAAAAGGTTCTGCTTTGAGTGTGTTACCACAGTCAACAACTGATTTATTTCAATGTTGTACAGTAAAGTGTGTTGAGAGCAGAGCGTCGACTGTAAGCTTCCGAAGGATATTTCTGTTCCGTATGTATTAATACTTACTCCAGTGTTCGTTTAGTGTAGTGTAGAGTGGAGGCTGTAAATCAGTAGTGTTATGTGCTACTATCCTTTGGAATAATCGAGTACTGTATAATGTAGATATGAGGTAGAATACCCTTAAGCCTGTGCTAGCGGAGTGAGAGATGTTGCTTCTTACATAACATCAATGAACAAACACTACACCGAGTATGCTACTTTATTCTGTTGGTTGTTTTTCTTCTTCCAAAGAATTTCCGTTTTCAGTATGTATTGCTACGTTATCGATACAATGCTGTATTCTCCTATAATATGTTGATAACATGTACGTAACATATTACACATTGTTTGTGAACAAATATGAACATATGTGCGTGTTCAGTCATAGCCAGGGCTAAAATAATTTACATATGTTATGCAATTTACTTATAACATGCAAACTTACGTTCCAGATATTGGCTTTCCTTGTAACGGAACAAACTGTACAATGGACATGGCAGAATGCAAATCAGATGGTACAACCGAAGATATGTGTGTTTGTAAGGATGGATATACTGAAGATAATGGCCAGTGTACTAAAGGTTTGTTATAATTAATATGAATGATGTCAACGTGTAACCTCGGGTCGATGATAGTAACGAATATGTTTCATACATAAAAAGTGTTGGTCACGAGGTGTACCGTACAGTAAGATAAATAGCTTACAAAAGACACATTTTCCTCTTCCCTATATACTTCTTTTAAATGTAGATATACAAAGAAATATAAAAAGATCGGACAGGAAAAGTAGCATTCAAGGAGGACAGTCAACCACAAAACACAGAAACAAACATGCAAACAGACAAACAAGAAGGCAAAAGTAACAATAAAAGCAAAATACATCACAAATACAAAAGGGTTGACAATAGGGCTACCGCCTTGGAACGGTCAGTGGCAAAGTAGGCCACTAGGGGTTTATACCGGTTCTAGGGAGCACCAAACCTCACACTTACCCTACTGCCATCCCATTAAAACAGGACAGTGTAAATAAAGAAATCCTCGCCATGATCTAATACAAGTCGAACAGAAATTGTGTCGTCGCTTTGAAAAAACATTCCGAGTGCCTATAGATCATTTCGGTGAAACTTCGACTTAATCAAAAGTGCAATTTCGTTGACCGTCAGTTGAAATGAGATTTCATAGATTGTCTCTCAAACGTTCGTATATCATGTATGTGGTATGATACTCGTGAAATTGTTGCAGAAGTACAGCAACGCGTGGCTTATATTAATTCTCTAAAATGTACAGGTAAACCATACAGGCTTAAATCTTCTTATGGATCGCTGACAATTTAGAACTCTAGAGTTACTGAACAGTACTGGGTATTAGTGCATAATCGACAAAAATAACAAAGATAAACTAAGAGTTTGACAAGAGACTATACTTGAACATCAATTGCATTTTAGGCTGTACAATCTATGTACAGTCTATCTTGCTTAATATTTCAAGTTTGATTAGTTCTGATGGAGCTCGAGGTAGGCAATCTTAATGAATTATATTTGTTTATACCAAGTGTTAAATCACAGACCCCTTTAACGCATTATGGCATGACAATCGGCGGAGTGTATTTTAGAAAATCATTGTATTGTGCTCAAATCAAAAGTGATTTTGTACATATAAGGAAACAGGTCCTATATCAACCTCAGAACCCAAACGAACAGCAACATAAGTTCGCACTGTACCACAAACTAAATGAAAACATAAACATATCAATGCACAGCATACTACACAACACATTGTTGAATGCAATATTACTTACTTAGAACGGCCAGCTGGTACTAATGGTAAGTTAAACTCGATACAATGTGCACACGAACCCGCATTTTATTCTGTCTTCAGAGCAAACATTGACAAGACACTGTAAATAAAAGTGCATTCCATCAAAAGGAAATCTCCAAGAATAATTTCCACACCCAGTAAACGATACATCTAAATGTTGTAGTAACAATACATAAGACATACACAATTATAAACACCTCAGGATGTATTGTACTGAACATCTGCAGCAGTTGCAGACAAAAGGAAAATTACTCTAGCGCACGATCAGACAATCTCAGTGATGGACGTTTATGCACCAACCTACTCTTTCAGGATTTCAGAAGATGCAATCAGAGAGTCCCACGAAGCTGGTTGATCATCGCACAAGAGAAAAGCAAAGGCTGTAAATTAACAATGCCTCGCCTGACTATATTTTCAGAGATAACTTAGTTATTACTATCGGCACCCAGCTCTATGTCGAAAACTATGTTATTAAAACAAAATTGTTACGGTACACAACATGTGCAGCCAGTGCAGAAGTAATGGTAGGACAATAAGAAGAAAATAGTTTTGAAAACAAATGATTAGTAGTGTCTTTGAAACAGAATGTCAATTAAGCCGGTGGTAGATTGCACCAAATGTGCTGTATCTTACATAATTTCTCATAAATATTTGTTCGGTGATAATTTTTTAAGAAATTTACGATACAGCGGCATTAGTAATTTATTTCATTGACCTTATTAACGTACCTACTTTTATTTAAGTGTATTTGTTTATTTTGTGTGTAATTCAATATACATTTTGTTTCCAAACTGAAATAATTTGACAGTTTAATAATATCAGTCTCTCAAAGCAAAGCAAACAATATGCTTCATGACTCATGAACTCATGGGTATTCCATATCGATAAAAAATGTTATTCCATTACCTAATGATACGCTCTTCAAAAAGGAGTCATGGGTCATAAATGCTGCAAGATACGTCACATTTCGGAGACGGGGCCAGAAATGCATATCCACATCCCATAACAGGTCACATGACCAATCCGATTATTAACGATTGCGTTTCATAGAAATTATTCCATTAAATTAAATCCATTTTAGTATGTGTACAATATATGCACATGTACATACCCTGTATGATATAAGTTACAATAGTGATCGTTCATGTTTTGCGTTTAATTAATGAACACGCTATTTCAGTTATTGGAAAACCATGTGTTCGGGACGAACAATGTGCATTTGACGCAACCTTGCGATGTGGATCAAGTGGTATTTGCGAATGCAGGCATGGCTATGTTAAAGTTGGTGGCGAGTGCTCAAAAGGTACAATATTGGGAATATTTACTAAAATAATAACATACTAGTATAATTAAACGCACGAGGATATACATATTGTCTGTGAATTGCATACGCAAGCTAGAAATATATAAGAAAGTTGCATTAGAGTTGTCTCATATTACTGGCTCATATCTTAAACATATATATATATATATCACATTACATATCAAGCATGTGGGAGGGACTGGAATTTGCAGGAAAGTAGTGATTAGAGATCGGAAGATGTTTGCATATGTATCGTTAGCACTAACGGTTTATATTTACTTATCGAGATACGTGAAGTCCTAAAAATAAATGGTCTGGTACACTATCTTTATGCAACAAAATGAAGAAATAAAACACACGTTTCCATTGTATTAGGTTAAAAGCATATGTTTAAAAGGAGGATACATACCATGATCATTTTATAACGAATAGTAGACATCGTGAGGGACGTTTCTGTGCACCTCGTAAACATCATAAACAAATTCGTTCCGATTCGGATAAATAGTCATACATAACTGTCCTGCATACGGTTCTGGTTTTGTTGATTTGTGGTCAACATTATGTGTGATTAGTTGATTTTATTCAATTAACTTGAACACAACCATTAAATGTTAACTCTTAGTTCAATAATGCTTTACGTATATACTGATTAGGTAAACAGCACTTGTTATTAAATCAAATAGCCGGCAATCAACCTGTAAATTCATGAATGAAATGCGTGCATCTAGAAAACTAGAAAAAATGAAGGTAGAAACCAATTAATAGGAGACTTGAGATAATATTATAACCAATGTATTACATGAAAAAAGTTGATCTCAAGCACAGTCTATTATTGCTTTATCATTAAGTAAATCAAACGAACGATACAATCAGTCAATTCGTTAAGTTAAAGATGAAGCGTATGATTATTAACATTGATGTTCATTTAAATGCAATCGTACACGAGTTTATTGCACTAGAGCTATTGTTATGACCTATTTTTATTAAGCCTTGTAGCAATATTCATTAATTAAGAAGTATAACTTGTGTCACGGGTTCCATATTTAATTCACATTGCATTCATATCTTTACATGTACAGTGCATTGTTTTTGTTTTCCCATTGCTGCCATACGATTCCGTGTGCATACATTATGGCAAAATATATGGTACATACACAGCATCATGAGTTATATTCTAAGTGTTATACAACTAGAAACGTTAAACACTTGTATTAATAATGTAGTATTTTATATATAGTTTTAGGATCAACCTGCGGTGTTACTGCGGACTGTTCAGCAATAGCGCATGCCATATGTAATTCTACTAAATGTGCTTGTCCTGAAACATATGCAGAATATAAAGACACGTGCTTACGTAAGTTAGTTCAAGCATTATCCAAGCAATTAATAAATCTATATATTGAACAGGAAGAACGTGTGAGACACACATGAATTGTTAGCGACGCAACGGGTCGACGGGTTTTAGGGTGCAACGACCCTTATTCTTACCGTTTTATCATACTAAAAGGAGAGTGTAAATACCTCTCCTGTAGACTCTACTCTCTGAAGGTATTACATTACAAATTAACCACCTCACTCGCGGACGGCATTTAAACACCTACATGCAACATGCATGTTCACTAACCTATAACATAATCAGTTATATGCTACGTCCTATTATGCAAATACTGACTGTATGAGTGATTCCAATGTATAGTTAATAAAACACTTATATCACAATCGATTACATACATTGAAACAATACCTCGCTTTTATGATTATTTTCAACAACAAAAGAGGAAATATATAAAACAAGTTGCTGCAAATAAAATATAACGCATGGTAAAACATAATTTAAAAATAAAATTATTTGTGATTATAATGTACTACATGTTGTTAAATTATATCTTACACAATTATATGTTTTCTTAAAGGACCTGAATGTCATGTAACAGTACCTCAATTACCTGACCCTTATAGAAGGTCAGTATCATATACTGTTGGATACAAAGAACCTTTCGTAATGGACTCGACGCTAAAAGAAGGATGGTATTCTATCGAGCGAAACTCGTTATCGTCACTAGCACAAGGACCTCAGATCAGACAATGTGGCACATACTACCCTATATACATCAAAGGTATACAACCAAGGTCATATATTGTAATTTATAGACGACGATGATATACTCTGTTGAACAATATTATTTCCGTCTGTGAATATTATATGATGCGTCTAAAGCTGTATTGTACTCAATTGTATATTATAATGTACTCAAGAATTTACATTTTATACTTACGCGCATATTCAAAATAGTTATACTGGAAAAAATGCCTGTAGTTTGAATAAATCGAACGGCTTAAACCGGCTTAAACCGGTGCTAGGCTGATTTGATAGGTGGTGCACCCTATACTCCCTCTCACGAACAGACTCGATAATACTTTTTGTAAAGTGTGTGTGTGTGTGTGTGTGTGTGTATGTGTGTATGTGTGTACTTGTTACAAATGGTGATGTATTGTAATAAGAAAAAAGTAAGACGGCTATTAAGACTTTGTTTTAGTTCAAATTTAGTTATTTTACATCCATTGTAACGAAAGATCTTTGAACTTATTTTAATATCACACTCGATGTCTTCCTGGGTAGAACCAGTACTAAGAAAATTGCTCAGGGACACAACACATATTATAATGGCGGGGATCGAACCAACGATTTTTCGATCCTGGGTCCAACGCCCTACCACTAGAAAACAGCGCTCCACAAGACTTTGCTTTACAGAGTGTCTCGACTTTGTGTTCATAATTGTATGTATAACCTGTTTTTGTGTGTTTAGAAGTATTCATTAACATATAAAGTGTAGACTGTGTTCCATAAGGGGGTATATGTACTATACTGAAGTGATAAACATTGATCAATTGTCTTATTGCCATCTATCTTGTATTGCAGTCTGTATTACATCATATGTTTGAATTGTTGTAACAACACATTATTGCATTCATTTATTCAAAAGCCAAAATAAAATAATTTAGTGTCTTTTTATTTCAAAATATCAAGCGGAACTAACAAGCGCACAGACGCAAGCATTAGAGGCGGACAGTACCATAAATGTCACAGCTACGGTTGGTGGTCTTACTAATTCGTCAGAGGAAATTGAGGTCAGAATTCGACAGTGTGGAAACAATACGCATGTGTATTTGAAACCACCATCAACAACGATGGCTGCATACTGCATAGGTATCACATATTCAACATATATTTTGCAAGGTTAGGTTATTTAGAGAAACAATATCCTCACACGTGAATACTAATCAGTGTGAAAGGATTTAAGTATGTTAGGAATATTTATTAATAAGGAATTATAGAAGTACGTCTAGTTATCGCGATCTTAAGTTACTTCATGAAACATTATTCCAGAATGATTTGAGTATTCATCAGCATACACCAGTCTTAGATGTTCACATTGGTAACAAAAAAGCGTTTGTTAAAACATACTTTTAACTTGATAGAATAGTTGTAGAAAATATGTGGAGAACGTATATTAGAGGATACATCTAGTAGAAGATTTGCACAATGACAATGAGAGCTGTTTTGAAACATTTCTTGAATAAAAGCAAAACTAAACCCGTCAATACATAACGAGGTTAATTTCTGATCTTTTGTCTACTTCAGTTTTACAAAATGTATATGCCAAGTTACAACAATATTCACCGCCAATAGTTCTGTAGCCTGGAAATAATTACACATTTTTTGTATTTAGCAATCTATATTTCCAGAAATAGTCCACCTCTTTGTCAGATATTGAGAATGAAACACAAGTGTAACCTAACGTTTCCTAGATGTATGTTCATACTTTGGTATATTTAAGAACTGATTAGCATTTGTTCGGCATTAAGACTTAAGACGGTTTTAAACGTCGGCGCCTTGTGAAATTACCGTCACCATAATACCAAAGATGACACGCATTAGGAAAATGAGTATGGTACACTCGAGCAATATACATGACCACGGTCAGGGATTTTCCATTCAGTGGTATAGACGTCGTCTATTAAGACACGTTATATGCATTCAAAGTTGCTCAGCCTTTCTATTGAAACATACACGATGCGTGGGCAGCCTGCTTACAGAAATTAAAGTTTCTTTAAAATTAGACGCTGTGAGTTGTTGCAGAACGAGCCAAGTGCACGTATATATTAGTGTTGTTGTTTTTGTCATTAATCGCCTGGTAACTTACATTACGTGGTCCCGCCTTAAATCCATTAAGCGATGGGAAAGCTTATATAAGCAGGATTTTATAACGGATGTTTCATATAATGTTTCACTGACAAAAATGCGATAACATGTTTAACATTACCTATTGAATGTTTTAATTTTACAATATGCAAACTTTTTACGCCTAAATTAAGGTAATATTTCATACCCCAGCCAACCTCGTTTTCGCTTCTTGGAGAAGGGATTGAATGGGGTATGTAAGTTAAAACTCGCTCCACGTAATGATTTCCAACCTTACCTGGTCATCAATGGTTAGTTCTCTTGTTTCTCCGGCTTCTGTCATGTTACTGAGTACCTTATATGTGGCGTTCTAGGCTCTTGTGTTTTGTATTTATATATACACGAGCATCTTTGTGTTTTACTTAAATGGCCTATTAATGCTGCCTTTTTGGTTAGAGAATAGTTCATGGCGGGGGTTTCTTTATTTGCGCTGTCCCGTTTTATTGGGATGACAATAGGGTAAGTGTGAGGAAGGAGATACTGGTTTACACCCCCAGCTGCATTTGTTGTCAAGGCGGTAGCCTTATTGTCAACCATTCTGTGTTTGTGATGTCTTATTTGGCCTTTTATTCATCTTTAAAGTTGTTCGTTGTTTCTGTGTGTGTTTGTGGTTGACTGTCGTCGTCGAATGCTACTTTTCCTGTTCGATTTTTATATATCCTTTTCATAGTATATAGTACCGAGTTATCATAAATACACACTATTAAGTATTGATAAATCGTTTCAACACCTAGTCCTGTATCATAGTACACGATGGTCACAACTTATAGCATATTATCTTGAGTTATGATTTCTACACTTAGTTGTAGTTCGTAGTATATACTCTTGATGTATCGTGTCAAGACCTAGCCATGTTACATATTATAAAGTCCTGATTTGTCATTTCTACACAAATTTTGGACACCAAATTCGGGTGGTAGAGAAAATCACTATTTTAACGGCATTATTGATTAGCTTGAAGTCATAGCCTTTCGCCAAAAATATCAACGTGTCATCAACTCTGTTTGATATGTAGACACCATTACGAATAGAGTTGTATCAAGCAATCAAATAGAAAAACAGCCCAACTTTAAATTGTTTGGGCGTATCTTGTTATTATAATACTCTTGATGTATCGTATACTATACAACACTATTCATATTTATTTCATTGGAACGTCGGTGGTTCTACCCAGGTGTCCGCACGTGCACGAACATTTCACTGAGGGGCACCTGGTGTTTGTCTTCCTCCACCAGTGGAAGCTGGAAAGTAGCCGTATGACCTTACCTGCTGGTGCGACTATAAACTCCAATTCAATTCAATGGATTTCATTAACAGCGTTGTATATCTACTTTTAGTACTTAATCGAACTAATTTAACAGTCAAATTTAATAGCATATACATTTGATTTATAGTTTCTACACCAATTGTACAAACATATTTATTAATAATCAAATTATGATAGTGAGTGCAAATTGCTATGGTGGACGCCATATTGTACGCCAGTTGATATTATAGAATATATTTATACGAGTATCAAAGTGGTTTCAAGCAGTTGTGTAATCTAAACACCATATACGCATGTTGATATATTAAAAAAATAAATAAGGCCAGGCCATGTATTTTACTATTTCAATGAGAAAAACACAGTCTTAATTACACGTCTTTTTTATTGCATATATAATGCATATCGATATCGGTAGGCTATGATTGGGGGAGACAAATTGTATATCGAAAAAACCTTAATGTCTACACTATTGTCTAAATAATTACACCGCCTTTTGTAGATCCACATCCACTGTTATTTATAATTACTGATTAACTTGAACGTAAAATTGTGATCTTGTCGGTGTAAGTAGAATAAGTCAATGGAGATTCTGACAGTATATTACGATCATTTCAAAGCTGAAATAATATACAATATAAACTGAAAAAGGGATCCTTTGGGCGCAACAAACGCAAAAAAGAGATAAAGGTAGTAGACTCGGTGTTGATTGGGCACACATATTTGGCTGGATAATCCCAAAGGACCATTACGTAATAACACCACTGATATGTAGTCGGGGCAACATTTTACGGCCGCCACCCAGTACTAAACAAACGCGTCAATACATACTGAAAAGGAGATCCCTTGGAAGCAACAAACACAAACAAGAGATAAAAGTAGCAGACTCGGTTTTATTGAGTCTGTTTATTAGAAATAATGGTAGATGCAACAACTCTCAATCCTCCTAGCACCGGCTTAAGCGATATTCTACTTTAAAGCCACTGAGATTTTACTTGATGATCCCAAAGGACCAGTAGGTACTAACACTACTGATTTGTAGTCGGGGCAACATTTAGCGACCGCCACACAGCACTAAACAAAGGCTAGTGTGAATATGATATAATAGCAACAGTTGATTTTCTTGAATGTTATGTACATGCATGCACTATACATTATAACGATTTCGTTTTGTTTATATTGCCTTTTTATGTTGCCGAGTTTGGCAAGAGTAAAGTGCACCGTTCTTAAATGCTATATTTCCAGTTCGATTTTTTAATATCTAATTTTGATTAACAAGTAGGTGTAATATAAATATACTTACATATATATAACGATTTTACATGAGTTTGTCTCAGCCCTGTGTGGCATATTACATAAACATACGTAGACGTAAGGTATGTGCTCACTGTATGTGTATTTGCTTTTCTGTTATTTGTATTGATGGTAGAATCAACACAAATAACAGAAAAGCAAATACACATACAGTGTGCATATTTAAATCTTCACACCTTACCAATTTGGCGAATGACTATATTTGATGTTTTCAGATACCAATGTTGCTTCAAAGCCAGCCATAAATTCAGGAGCATACTCTTCATCTGTATACATGTCCTTAAACTTCACGGAAGAAAGTGTTAATGGTTCCAGCATGTTTATTCCAAACATGATTGCTGAATGCCGACCACCTAATATGTACTATGCAATGTATGCCGACATTACTAACTACGACGATGGATTCTACTATATCATTGATTGGTAACTTATAATTCTAACAATTAAACATCAGAAATAACGGAACATCCTGGTCGTCGATTTCGGCAATCAGTTTAAATTTGACGATGTATTTTTGACTGCACATCGAGCTAAACGGAAAAGACCACCGCATGCTTCGGCCTTCATATGCATATTCATAAAAAATGGAAAATTCTAATTCTAATTCCACGATATTACTCTTCAATTTGTAAGATCTCACGCCTGATATCTTTAAATCTTCTGCAAACTATGTCCATGTTCCTTCGTTTAATTGTTAATGATTTTAACAACGTAACAAAAGTTTAAAATTCTCATCAAACTAACTTTTTCAGGAAATTATCACGTAACTTCACCTTTCAGAAATCGTATACAAGGTTTTAATTATGCACGGGATAACCAACTACAAAATCAAAAAACATATACATATCGCTTTAGTTCTAAAGCTAGTGGCTGCACATCTACAAACGTCTCTAAAAGTTAAACTTATTTTCTAACTGTCGATTAGGATCACGTTAAACATTATTTTCATAAAGCTTGTGGCAACTATGCGACTTATTTATTTTGGTGAATTTAACTTACATATTCAGGAGACGTAGTTGATAAAGTTAGCAATAAGCATCGTTTATATAGAGAATATTATGTCAGCGCCTTTTACTATCAAGTTTATTAGGCGAGGCTTAGAAAACGAAGAATGGCGAGGCTCTGCCCAGTCAATCTTCGTTTTCGTGCCGAGCCTAATAAACTTGATCGTAAAAGGCACTGACATAATATTATATTGATCATGTAGATGTTCTGTATGAATTACTAGTATTACCTATATCTCAGAATGTTACGCTTATCGAGAACGCCGCCATATTGTTGTTTTTTGTTTGTTTTATGACGTCAGGCAACGTTACGTGCATGACGTCATATAACGTTACGTACAACAAACGCCGAGGGATTCCGCATTGATTTGCTTTATTAGTCAGTGCCTAATGAAGCAAAATGTATTAGGTCACACATTTTTCAGGCAGTAAAGTGCATATCTGCACGATAAAAGTAATTAGTACGTACAATCTTACCGCACAACTGTATCAATGACACGCATATTAATCTGTTGTACATCAATTCCGATTTTTAAATCCAAATTCGTATAATAATTATGTTTTGTTTAATTTCATATTAAAACACAATAACACAATTTGTATACAAACACATTGCTACAGACCACTCCACTCACATATGTTCGATATGGCAGACAACAATGGACTGTTATACAACTACAGAACAGAAGAACAGTTGGTGTTGGTGTCATGCAAACTGATAAGATTAATCCTAGACGAGCTCTATATTGTATACATATTACGTTTTATACTTGTCAGGTACATTAATGGCAGGCATTTCGCCACGTATGGTCCATCACGGAAGAAAAATGATTTGCTTCTTTTGGAAAATGTCATATTGGACGCCGGTTATAAACTAGGCTTTAAGGTACAGTGTTTGAATTCTACATATATTTCAGTAAAATATATCTTATCCGCTTTGTTTTTTTTTGTTTTTTTTGGCGAACAGATTATTACTTAGTGGGGAATATGTTGGTATAATTGAGTCATATGTGTGCATTTTATAATTGACGCATCTCATTTGACCCAAAGCTAGACAATACTTAACTAAGCATGTAAAGATATATCAGCAAAAAGAAACAGCAAGTTAATAGAACTTGTCGCAGATTAGTGACCAGTGAGAAAGAATTAATGTTTGTGTGTATCTGTTCCATGTTTAACGTGTTTTTCTTTTGTACAATAGCTCAATCACAATGAGTAACGATTTTGTCATAATGTACCTATCTTTCGTAATATATGCCACACAACTGTATTCTGTATAGTGAATCTTAATAAGCAAACGGGACTTGTCACTGAATATAGTTTCGAGTTCCTCTTTTGTGTCACTTACTGACCGTTCCAAGGCGATAGGCCTATGCTCAATCCGTTTATGTTTGTGCTCTTATATCTTGCATTTCAATCATCTTTGAAGTTGTTGTTTGTTTCTGTATGTGTCTGTGGTTGACTATTGTCCTTGATTGCTTCATTTCCTGTACAATTGTTATATCTACTGTTTTATGAACGTCGCATGAACACCATTGATATGATTGAAATGTTACAATAGTCAAGTACATTAATACCTGTAACTCAAGTTAGATACGCTGCAGAGTAGAGCTGTGATGCGTTTTTAGTAAGACATTTTGCACCTTCTTTCTGTTTCATAATCCTGAATTGCAGTCCGGAGCTTGTCCAAAGGATGCATGTACATGTATTGGTGAGAGAATACACTATAAATGAAATAAAGGCATAACACAGACGTATGTCTAATTGACAAGTACTGAAATTTCAAACGTTAAGTTCCTGTCTGTAATCGTCATGTGCCAAGGGGACACCCACCTTGCCCTACATTCAATATAATGATTGAAACTTGGTATATATAGAATGTAATCACTCGTGTTTGCAATATTTACAGTGATTGATTGATTGAATTGGATTTTATAGTCGCACCAACAGCTAAGGTCATATGGCGACTTTCCAGCTGCAATATTTACAAAAACAAAACAACATACTATATCAATAAAGCAGAGCTAACAAAATCATCATTTTAACTTCCTTATAAACGTAATTTGTCAAAACAATGCACACGTTTTTCAACAATCTACCGCTGCTAACTGGTCTGTGAACATTAATGATTGCATTTGTTTTTTGGCATACGGGCCATGAAAAAGAATGTTATCCTGATAGGCTAGGTACGTTTGCAAACGTATGCTAGGTTACGTTCGATCATACTATATTTAGAAAGTTACCGGTTTGATTGAGACACTGCATGAACGGTAGTGACAAGTGCTACCTTCACACCCTCTAGCCCCGGTTTGAGCAGAACTCAATACTTAAAATGTCAGTAGAGCCTTCAAATTTGAGCCTTCCAGACGATGGTATGCATATGACATTGAACATGGAAGGCATGAGGTATTTTTATACCATTCCATGGCCAGCGGCGTATGGTCCCAGTTTCAAACAAAATACTTTGCCGTAAACGACAAAACAATAGGCTAAATAAACACCATGGAATTTAGTTCGGAGCAGTGGTTATGAAGCCAGCGTATCACAGGTATCGATCAAAAGATTCAATTAAAACGCAGGCAACATATCCTAGGTGTGAGTTAACACTACTAAGAACCTTTAAAGACTTCGAGAAGCGGAATCTATTCGAAATTAATGTAAGAAAACAAACTAATTTGCGAAAGTACCATCAATATTTGTAAATAAATATCGGGCTCAACCATCTCTAAAGATCGGAATGAATAACAGTTCTGATTAAAAGCAAGGAAAGGCGTTGTTCCGTCACTGCACAGGCAACGTTTGGTTGAATTCCACACAGTTATTTAGGAAGAGATATGGTAACGGATGTACAGACGGACGGACGGTAAGTTGGATGTGCGGACGGAAGGAAAGACGTACAAAACAGGCGGACAGAAGGAGAGAGGAGACAAACCGGACAGATAAACAGAGGGAAAGATGGACAAACGAAGGCGTTAAAAATAACGCCTAACGCGTTTTATATAGCTTGGGGATAAAAATAATAGGAAAAAGGATAAATGTATGTGGGTTCTGGATCTATAAACAATAAAAGACGAATTTAGAAAATGAATGACGGAATCAATTATGTAATGCTTATTTAAATCCTCAGTTACTTAATGCTACCCGTGTAATTTTCAGCTGCAGTGTTCCTTCAAGTTTTCGGATTCTATGTTCGGTGAATGGTCGACGCCATATTATAGTTATGTGGTTGAAACAGGTGTACAGCAGGTAATATTTCTTTTCACGTTTTCTTGAATGAAATCATCTTTCGATTTGGAATGAAACTATGAACCTTTGACTAAATACGTATATTGGGTATGTTGTTTATTATTAAAATAACATATATATAATATATCTTATTTCTAAGTCCCTCCCCGGTTGGGTGAGACAGGTGAATCCGCGGATGTCTTGTTAACAAAACGTATTTGTTTTCTCGCATGTATGTGATGGTTGACATTAAATACTTCTTTCTAAACACGTTTCTTTCGCCGCAGAGATATAAAAACTTGCATGATCGTCAATAACTACCCACTACAGATGGAACGCCCTTTTTCCGTCATTATTTCACAAAACTCAATGTTAATGCTTTAGTGAGGTGAAGTCTATCTTAATAATGGAATGTAACTGAACTATGCATTAAGTTTGCATGTTAAAATTATTATATTAGCGTAATTCGTTTTCAGACAATGATACAAAGTAACATGTCGTGTAAAAGTCGATAAACATTTACGTTATACAAAGAACAAATGAGAAAATGAACCGCAGAATCTAAACGAAATAACACCACATCTTCTGCAACACAAACTGAATTAAATATTAGTAGACAATACAAGGGACATTACATAGCATAAAGAGAGGTGACTACAGGTTTTATAATGGTTTGCCCAAAACATTTTACGTTGTTATGTTTTTCTTTCTAGAGATATCACTCTATCTGGAACCCAGGTGCGGACAGCTATCCCTATACAACATATACAGCTACTCCACTTGGCTGCGCAACCGATGTTAACGATATTTCCCAGAATTGTACAATGAAGATTGATGTCATAAATGAATATGATGTATCAATATGCAATCAAGGTCCCACTGAGACGGATCGCCATCACTTATGCGGTATCACAATGCTGGGGGTGACTAAACTAGGCTGGGAAAATAGGCTCTCTTTATATAACGGTTGGAACGGTGGTCTGTATTACAGAGACACCAACTACGAGAATGGAACTCAGATACATGAACAGTTTGGAACACTCGTTAAAACTTTTGCCGACGAAGATCACAAAGCAAGCAATACGATGAAGGTGAAGTTTGAACCTTCTACTGATACTGGCCATAGGCTATGGAAGGGATACACAATACCGGATTTGAATGTAAATATGTTTAATGTTTATATTTTAAACTCACTTAAAGCATTACACAGCGTTGATGACATTGTGACCCGTCGTACTGAATGTCCGAAACAAGTATAAATGCAAACATATCTATATTTTGGGCAGGAAAGAAGACATATTTTTAAATACAACTAAGAAACATCTTCTATTTAAATTGTTTTTATTTTGCTGAGGCATTCAGTTGTGATCATGCTCCACATAACGTCAAATTACGTTGCATATCAACTGTAGAATTCCATACGCTAGTAACAGTTATGTACGCGTTCATTGTCCGTCGCCTTCATTCCTCGTCGTCCTTTATATAAGGTCACAGGCTTAAACAATATCAAAGTTTGCCCAAACTCGACCTTAGATTTTTCAAATGCGTAGGCATGGTAGGAAAAGTAAGTTATTTTTCTTCAATGTATGTCGGATTCTGTTGAGAAACTTTAACTGTATGTTTGGAATTAAACATTAAATGTTTTACTTCAAAAATATGATTTAAGTCAGGCCTCCATATTCCATTGGTAAGAAAACTGGGCCCACAATCGGAATGTTGTAGCTTCAAACCTCACCGGACACTGGTCTATCCAAATCATGTTTCATTAATTCATTGCTCATCTTTCACACATCCGTTGGTTCGTCTGGAGAGTCTGAAAGATGCAATTCCTTTTAGCCTAGTAGCTACATAGTAACGAGACTGAAATACAACGAAGTACTATTGGGTGGCTGCTTCACACTAACAGAAAAGAATAAGCTGGCATATCAGCGATGTCCCATAAACAGTTCACTCTAAGGGGAATATGAGAAACATTAGGCGAACTGCGGGTGAACAGCGAGTGAAAACAGAATATAAAGCGATATTTCAACAGAAAGTATGTCACGACAAATAGCTATTCATTAACGGGGACAACTGTAAAACTAATAAAAGACGGACTGAGGTGAAACGAGATAAAGGAGCAGAAAATGGACTGAAAATGTGTATCAAGAAAAAAAAGAAAGAAAACAATTCAACATATTTTAGTATATATGGCTATATGGGTGTGTATTATAATGTTGAAATATACATTTCTATCTAAAGTAATTGGTAAATCAAATAAATAAACATGAATAGAAAACAATGTTGTTCTTTTTTTTTTATTCGTTTTGTTTTGGTTGCACTAGCAATGAACTATTCAAGGCTTGTCAGGTTGGGGAGTGGTTCGACAGGATACGGCTAAATAAAACAAAAGTTGAAAGTCGGGTCGATTTATTTGTACCGATCGCGTTTGGGCAAACACACATGATGTAATTATGGCCTCATAAATTCCTTCACAATAATTTGATTGTATGGTGTGTTTGAATTCGTTTTGAGGAATCGTGCATGCTTTACGGAATGTGTGCACTTACATTTTTAAAGATAAAAAACACAAACCAAAACGCATATGTGCGTTTTAAAAATCCGTGAATAAAACTATACTTTTAATTGGTACATATCTATTATGCCAGCTCTGTCTGGGATTCAAACATGCAATCAAATAGGGACATATTGAAAATGGTCCAGCTCCGAGCTGCCCGATGAACCGAGATGAATTTTCTAGGTTTTCGAGCGTCAGTTAGATGCTGGCAAAGATGGGCCTGCAATCCTTAGAAAAGGGAGGTCAGATGCACGCCTATGTCTTTTCTATGCAAGAGCACATGGCCTTGTATATATTCTAATTCCAGCTAATTATTACAAATATTACAATTTCAAGAATGCTCTCAGTCGCATCAACTATATTAAACCATAAGTGCTGTAGTTTTGTTTTTATCCTGATTTTATCATTTTTCACACTTTAATTTTATCACACATTTCGCACTATTTCCTCACCTTTTCTTTTAAACATGTTATCTTGTTTACTAACAGACACAGGCGCCGAGCAACCTGCTCGAACTTACCCGTGAGGGTGTGCAGCAGTGTAGAGAGATAGACATATACATATGATATGACCTAATCACCTAGATAGAGTTTTGATAAAAGGCTGTGTAGTGTAATTTTGGGGTTATTTGGCTGACTATTTTTTTTCACTAATTCATATTACAAATTCTTCAGTTGTTCACGATTTAGTATAATGAGTGCATTTAACAATGAGCAATAACTTATATTGTATTGCCTATTACGCTCGTTTAGGTAAAACAGACTACTCCAATGACCACTAGGACAAATGTTTCTTTCATTATAGTTCCGTGGTAATGGCTTCAATAAATATATATGCTTAACAAGCTAATAATACATGTGAAAAACAATGTGATCATAGAGTAATCAAAAATATGTTTTCATGGTTGTATGATACTGCTTCTGATTTGCAATGTTTTGTAGTTGAATTGCATCCACTCGAAACATCGCATAAGTGACTTCATTTAACGTGTTTCATGGTAAACACTAGATCGTCTTCGGGCCCTATTTGTTATTTTTGTATTAAAAATATATAGAGGATAGTTGTTGTTTAGGAGTGAATAACATATTTTATTTCATCGAGAGGTGTGACATCTGTATATGTTCACGAATGAGAAGCATGAATGAACATATTGAAGTTTGATCACTGAGAGATGAAATAACATCTGTTATTCGCGACAAAACACCACCGTTTTATTTTATTTCATCCTGTACTGCAGTATGCAAAAATAAAAATAAAAATAAAATAACGAACGTCATTGGCTTAGTATGTACGAAATGCTGTTATTAATCCCTTAGAACTTCTAAACTGTTTAACCGATTTCAATAAACTACTACTCATTTTCTTAGTTAAGTTATTTCCAATCAAATGTTTGCAATGATATCACTTGTATAGCGACTTTCTGAAACCAGATGTTTTTTTTTTAAAAATGACCAACTGACATTTTTCACTGTGAATGACAACAAATCTGAAATACATGAACAGTTTTAAAAAAACATAGCTCATTTTCTTAGTTACACCATTTACAGTCGAATGATATATATTAAACTGTTATTTTCTTAACAAATAAAAACATAAATTGTTTTTGATATTGAAAAAACAAAGTAATTCCGGCAATAAAAAAATAAAACAGTATATTTCACACGTTTGAAAAACGACGTTTTTTTTCATAAAATCCACTATTTCACTGCTTAGCATAACATAAACATGCTTAATTGTTTGCATATATATACTCATGTTGGAAGGTATTAATGAATAAATCTCAGTTCTGAAAACAGGTATGATATGAACTCCTCCATTGTGCTTCAGATCAGTTTACATAAAATAAATCACATACAACTGGTTATGTTAAAGATTTATATCAGAATGTTTCAAACGTGTAAACCATTCTTAATTTGTTTTGCAGGTTAAGGTTCAATATGAATATAATTACTTAAACTGCAAAGTGACTGCAAATAATGGACAGCTTCCAACAGTGACTCACTCTGAGGGATATTACACACCCAGGTAAATACTACTACAGTTAGAACTATATTAACAACTACTCTACTACCAATACTAGAATTAGAAATACTGAGACGGATGCTGTCTTTTGTATTTAACTGAGAGTTTTATACAAGATCGGTCCATAATTCGCGTGGTTTTATTGATGTTTCCCCTAATTTCACAATATTACACAACACTTAATGATAGCAATGTGTTCTGTTAATTCATGTTTACGTCCTTTTTGTTTAATAAGTTTATAACTGGTACAACAATTACTGCTACTACTACTACTACTATTACTACTGCTGCTGCTGCTGCTGCTGCTGCTGCTGCTGCTGTTGATGATGATGATGATGTTTATGCTGCTTTTGTTTCATCTCCTTCTACAACGAATAACTACTATTACTAATACACATTAAGCTTAGTACAAATAACCATGGTAACACTAGTCCCTCACTTCTACTATTTTACTGTTAGGAAAAAACTGCAATTAGTTACACTAATAACTATTATAATAATGCTGTTGCTAGTACTATTTATTTTATTACTGCTACTATGACTATAACAGTGACCACAACTAAGACTACTAGTAATACTAATAACACACACCATATGGAGTGGGCAAGACAGGCTTACTGACTTGCAGCATTCTGTAGGCAATACGGCCAGTAGGTTACCGTCAAGCGATTGTATGTGTTTTGTGCTCAATGCTCGAATTGACTATACCACGTAAATCAAAGTGCATCTCATCTAAAGAAAATATCTAACAACAAAGTAAACATCCAAATAAATTAGCAAACTATACACATACATATCGTTGTATAAACATCCCCTATGTTTTCCAGTCATCGCACAAGTAACAGTGAAGCGTAGTTACTTATGAGGGTCACGTTCATACTATCTTTGTTAAACTTGTTAAACGGTTTATCAAAAGAGGTTCTGACCCTTTCATTTTGCAACGCTCTACATGCTTAGTGGTGGATCCATTTACAGTTCGCCGCTTTGCTTTCCACTTTAATTGTGCGATGACTGGATAGGCTGTGGACCCTATAATGACGTCTACCTAAGCCCAAAAGGACAGTGAAGTTTGTTGTGTCTGCAAACGAGTCTTGTCGTGCTCTCAATGATTTATTCTCTTGTTGCTCTGACTTCTGCCAAGTCACTGAGTACCTTCTTTGTGGCTTTCTAGGCTATTTTATATTTATATATACACGAGAATCGTTGTGTATTGCTTATATTGCCTATTAATTATGCTTTGTTGGTTACAGAATAGGTCATGTGGGGATTTCTTTATTTACACTGTCCCGTTTTATTGGAATGAAGTAGGGTAAATGTGAGGTTTGGTGCACCCTAGAACCTGGTTAAACCCCCAGCGGCCTTTTTTGCCACTGACCGTTCCAAGGCGGTAGCCCAGTTGTCAACCTTCTTGTGTTTGTGACGTCAGTTGCCTTTATTCCTTATGAACATTGCCTTTCATGTTTGTCGTTTTGCGTGTTTTGGGGTTTACTGTGTTCATAACATAATGTATGTGATATACCTAGGCGCAGACATAATTTATATTGGAGTCATACCCCTCCAATAAGTTTTCGTTGCGGCGACATATCTACTCTGCTAGTGATAGCGCAATCGTTTGCTTAAGACTTTTACTTAAGGGTATTGTCATCTAAGTCATCTTATATATTTATATAATGCATTCATAGTAATTTGAAATCGAGCAATCAATTTCGAGAAATGCTACTTTAGTATGCGATCTGTTGACTTTATTCAACTTTATTCATTGTGAGCTGTAGTGATCACATGTTATTGAACATAAAAGACAAGAACGGGTTATCAATATAGAGTAACGCTTATGACAAACAAGTATGGTCTTTTTTTGAATAACTTCAAAAGGGATTCACAAGGAATTGTCTCATTAGGAGAATATGGTATCCTAAAGTGACAGTAAAGACTATTCCAATGTCCTTAATCAGCAGTTTAAATCTGTTTTTACCCGTAAAACTTCTATCCATACACAACTAAACATCATTGCCAAATACATTAACTCATCGAAAAAGTAGAGGATGTTAGGAAAATGCTGGAAATAACACATTAAAAATACACAAATCATCCGATTATGACAAATATTAACGCTCGAATATTTTAAGAGTGAAGAGATACAATTGTTTGCATTCTCGTCCTCAATTTTCGATTTGTTCGCTTTTGTCATCAACACACAATGTGTCCCGATCTGACAGAAGTTGTCGATGGAGGATATAAATTTAAATACCGAACAAAACGTCACGAACTGAATGTATTCGTGTTTGCGATATTAATAACCGATGCGTAGAAATGTACTTGCAATTCGTACTCGTTCTACGTTATATTTGTTTAGAGTAACCTACTCACATGCTGTTCATATCATACACCTCATTACTATATACCTGTATTATTGTGTCGTCGGCCATTGTTATAAGATTCAAACGACGACGTCATTATTGTTTTCCCTGGCTATATAATAATATAACGATACTACATTATAGGAAACGCGATTTAATTTAATTTAAACGTTTCACTTAATGCTGAAGATAAACATACTGCAGTAGTAGATATAAGTAAGTAAGTAAATAAGTAAGTAACTAAGTAAAAGTAAGTAAGTAAGTATGTAAGTAAGTAAGTAAGTAAGTAAGTAGGCAAGCAGGCAAGCAAGCAAGCAAGTAGTTTCTTAAACAATTCAAAATTATACAGTATATAATATAATATAGTAAAGCATACCAGTATATAGTATAGTTATATTATAAACTAAAGCATGTGTAATCAAGAAGTGCGATAACTATCGCATCACAATACATATATGTTATAAAGCTATGATATTCGACTGCATATATAAAGAGCCTCGTATCTGCCTTGATAAGTTATTTCTCTGGCTGTATTATCAATATGTATACGTTTGTAGCTCCATGCCTGATGTTGGCGTTAAACTGAAGATACATGGGGAATACATACTGTTCCGGAGCAAAGTTGTGCCAGTTGAGGCAAGTATTGGAAGTGTAACAATTTGCGGGCCAAAATTAATGTATGTATTATTAGTATTGCATACTGCTACATGTATCTATAAATGCTGCAACATGCCCTAAAGAGGTTTGTATGCAGGAGAGTGTCAGTGCGGTATAAAAGAGGAAACACTTTATTAAACAAGGGTAAAATATGTAAAATACAATGTCGAATGATGCAAATGTCCGAAGAAGTCACACCAAAATACAAAAATGAGAAAAAAATAGTCCGACAGAAACCACAGCAATCAAACGCAATGGCGCCGTAGTCCCGCACGGCACCATACACCGAATTATGAGCATATTTAAAATATCAATGAAAAGGTCAAGGCGTAACATAAAGAGTGGTGAAGGCAGGGTTATCGACTTGGAATGGTCAGCAGGCAATATGACCTACAGGTTAGCTTACATCGATGTTGTGTGTACACAACCTCGTTATTATCCTGTCTTCAACGTTTAGATTGACAAAACAGTGTAAATAAAAGTAAATGCCATCAGAAGGAAAACCCTAACAATAAGTCCACATCCAGGGAAATTAGCAAATAATACACCTAAATGTTGTTGTAGAGAAAGATAAGAAGTTTAATTCGAAAAAACTCTGGATGTATCCAGAATTGTAATGAACAACAACAGCAGTTGCAACCAAAGAGATAAACAATCTAGTGCACTACCAAAAAGCACTTAGGACGAAGGTTCATACACCTACCTCCCTCTGTCCGGGTTTCAGCAGGCGCAATCATAGAGTCCCAAAAAGTTGTCCAGTCATCGCGCAAGAGAAAAAAGAAGGGTAGTGGCTGACTGCAGAGGGGTCAATCACATGAAGTGCGTTACATTATTAAAAGGTCGTATATTTTTTCTGACGAATTTTCTAATTCATTGTGTAAAGTGGTCTGGAATTCCATCAGATCACTTTAACTTTAAACTAGCCACATTTGGATGTAACTCGCACTACGTCATAAGGGGTGTATATCTCCCTGCTCATTCGTTTTGCATGAATGGACAACTTTTTGGGACTCTATGATTGCGCCTGCTGAATAGTGTAGTAGTGTATAGACCATATCTCCATAAACTAGAGGGTGTGATATTCCCAGCAGTAGAAATGTTTTAAGGTTGGTGTTGTACTTATCCAGTTGTTGTGGCGATACACTTTTGAGAAACATCTACTCAATTTGTGATAACGAAAATATTGCTGAAGAAGTTTAATGTAATTACTTAATTTTCAATCACTGAAGTCCATAACACCATTACAAGCTCTTGCAAAACGAATGAGCAGGGAGATATACACCTCGTATGACGTAGCGCGAGTTACATTCAGATGTGGATAGTTTAAGATGTCAAAGTTAAAGTCACATCTCTTATCATAATTTTTAGTTTGTATGAACCCATTAGAAATCGATAGATGAAGGCCAAGCAATGCTGCTTTAGTATCCGAACTGTTAGCTTTATTCAACGTGAGCTCTGGTTGACACATGTTAGTGACCATTTGAGCAAAGAACGGATTATTAAGAATGTCATCTAGACATCGAGATGTATCATTAAACTCATCAATAATGCATGCCGCTCTGGCTACCAGATGGCAAGCTCAACATATACTCTATTTTATAGCATTATACAAACAATTCTGCGACGAGCTGCACAGTACCCGTATGAATTCCAATAATATAGCGATGCTACTTTTCCTGTTCGATATTTATATCTATTTTAACAATGATTAACAGATAAAGATGTTATCGATAAGAAAATATAACGCTCTGCAATCATCAGCGCAACACACAGGGATTCATATTTAAGACTTTGAGTGGGATACGGTGGTCACTGCCTTTCATTTGTCGTTTCATTGTACAATGGCGAGAGGTAATAATGAATATATATAAGGTATAAAGCACAATTTGTTATATTGTTCGGTAATATGTACGTATCAGTTACTGTCCGTCTCTCATCTTGAATGAATTAAGGCATAATGATTATTCTGTCTATAATTAACTGTTGTGATGAAGTATTTGAAACACCATGAAAACAAGTATTGCCAACGTCCAATTTGATGATGATTTAGGTCCAACTAAAGACGGAGGAGTGTGATTCTGGAGTATGCATATGTGCTACAACGTATCGAAATGGTAACGATGTCTACACTGTCGATACATGTGGAGGGTTATACAGAGCTGGACAAATATATGGAGATGAGACTCTTGATATAGGATTGGAATACACTCACGTAAGCATACATTTGTTTTTATTGTGCAATTAGTACAGATAATGTACCCTTCCAGATAAGTTTTTGGTAAACTAGTTACCTAATTTAGAATGTCAATTATGCGGATGGTTCTCTTCTAATAAACATGCGTCTCTCTTCCCTAAATCTAATTAGTTTTTATTGTGTTTTTCATTTGTCCTTCTCTTACAGTTGTACCTTCATGCACCATCCATTGATAATCCTTTATCCTGTAAAGCTTAACAGTGTACTTAACCATATTTATTACTCATTTAGAACATACATACCACGTATCACGCTATTTACCGTCTTGATGCGTGGTTATCTGTTTACATGTGTTAATCAACCACAGTGCGTTATACTTGTTATTAATGCAATACTTTTCCGGTACTTTGTACAAATATTAAGTACAGAATTTTATAATTGTTATAATTTATTTCTAAAACAACAATTAGAATTGAAAGCCTTCACATTAATTCAAACGATCAAAGGAAACTACTTATTTTCATTTGTGAATCATTTCAAGACATACACAACGCAGTGAGAATATATTGTTTTTATGATAAGGTGTGTACTGGTAAATGTTGACTAGAATAGATAGCGTATGCTCCAACAAATGTGCTACCTACCTATATGTAAAGTTTTACAATAAATCATTTAAATTGATTGTACTTCGTGTGCATAATACAGTATAAGAATGTTATAACTGTTATACATACTGTTGTTTTCACAGTTTACCTATTTGAACGGGATGAGTATGTACATATCTCAACCAAGCACCACTGGCTATGGATATCATGGATACACATTAACCCTCAGTGTATTGTTAGACGAAAACACGGAGATGTTTGCAAATGCAGAAGGTCTGTGCGCGTTCACAACAGCAAAATACAAGAACCGTATCGGTATCATATCATCTGACAAGGACGAATTTGCACAAAGCTGGATGTAAGCTATATGCGATGTTTAATATAACTGATATTTCGTATTACTGCACAATAATTCGTATAGAAAATGTGAAGTTAGGTACAGAAATATTAATATCAGAAATTCATAAAACGAATTTGCCGCAATTTTAAGAATAATTTGCCAGTGTCTTAAAGTTAAACTGACGCTGCTACAGATGCGTTACAACATATAATAAATATGCAATCAATTTGTATGAATTAAAGGATATGGTGCATGTACTCAACTTCATACAACACTATTTGTGTTGTCGAAATACATAGTCACGAGTGAATGATACATTTTGACTTGATGGGAAAACATACGAGTGCTGTTCAAATAATACGAGGACTTTTAGATATTGTACTCATTTTTTGACGTAAACCTTTAAGAATCATATGTCTTGTAATCCAACTCAAAATAAATTAAATGAGTTAAACAAAAATATCGATATAATGTCTTTTTACGCAGCAAAGAATGATCTAATAGGGCGAGAAACTCATCTACGGAGCAGTCCAAATTGTGATAACTGAATTTCGGGAATGAATAGCCTAATTGAAAGGAAAATCGTTGGCAAAAATACACAACTAAACTAAGGCAGCACTGTCACTGGTGTTCCACCGTTACAATTACGAAAATTGATGAATATTGAACAAAGAGAACTATGATAAATACAAATAAGCAGACGCACTCTTCCTTACTTTTAAGTTGCTATACAATTTAATTTACTTTATTTATAAAAGTGTATTACTTATTAAAATTGTCCACGTATTAGCTGAACAGCCCCGAACTCGATGTCCGTCATGCCAACATCCCGTCCGACCAAGTCATGTCTGAGCTACTGCCATTGTATCCACTCATATTATGCGATTGCAGTTATAGTACACGTACAGACCTAGTTGCGTTCAAATACCACAAATAAATGCAGAACTAAAGCTGAACGAACGAAAAATGAACGCAGAATGAACGCTGCACGATCTATATTTTAAAAATGCATTTCGTTCGTTGCGTTCGTTTCGTTAGTGTTCAGAGTTCAGCATTTTAAAAAACGAACGATGAATGCATTTTTTAAAACGCTAAACGCTGAAACGAACGGAACGAACGAAACGAACGAAACGAACGCAACGAAACGAACGAAACGAACGCAAATGCATTTCGCTATTTGGGATAACTTTTAATATTATCCTTTTGAGTACATAATTGAAGTCTCGATTTCAACGAAGTGTGTTTTTCAGTATTTTAATATAAAGAAATACACTGTGTAAATGGTGTTTTTAAGCGCGATTACACACTTTCATTGTTACTGATTTAAAATAGGAAATGTATTTATTGTGTAGCACAATCTTTATATTATTTCATTATAAAACAGAAATAATGTTGGTAAAATCAGACGGCATATTTTTATATAGTGTCAAGAATGTTAAATTGTTGATGAAAATAACATTAACCCGGAAGAAAACAGAATAATCATCAATGCGCACCACCAAATAATGTCAACCTAAGGACACATTTTTCAATAATTAGCAAAATCTATGACAAGAGAGATGATTTTAATTTTGACATTGTTAATTACCCTCACTTGGATGAGGATGTTCCCCGAGCAACTTCTTATCGGGTGTATGTTTCTCAACTTATTCGTTTTTCAAGAGCTTGTACTCGAGTTGAAGGTAATATTTGTATAACTAAAAAGCTACTCAATCAGGGTTACCGTTACCATAAACTTCGTAAAACTTTTATTATCGTAACCCTGTTCTTCTTTCCAAATATAAAAGTAATTTAAGGACTTTTCTGCGACGAGGACTATCACAACCTGGCTTCTATGGTGATGTGATTTATAAACTTCGTAAGATTCTTGGTCATGATCACTTTCATACTATCTTTGTTAAAATTGTTAAAAAGGTTATCAAAAGAGGTTACGACCTTATCATTTTACAACGTACTGCATGCTTGGTGGTGGACCCTTTTACAGTTCGCCACTATGCTTTCCTTTTTAATTGTACGATGACCGGACAGGCTGTGGACCCTATGATGATGCATACCTAAAGCCCATTGGGACGGTGGCGTTTGATGTTTGTCTATGATATTTTCTGTCGTGCCCTTAATGGTTTATTTTCTTGTTGCTCTGGCTTCTGCCAAGTCATTGAGTAACTTCACTGTGGCTTTCTAGGCTATTTTTCTTTGTATTATATTTACACGAGCATATTTGTGTTTTACTTATATTGCCTATTGATGCTGCCTTGTTGGTTAGAGATTAGGTCATGGCGGGGATTTCTTTATTTACACTGTCCTGTTTTAATGGGATGACAGTCGGGTAAGTGTGAGGTTTGGTGCACCCTAGATCCGGTTTAAATCCCCAGTGGCCTACTTTGCCACTGACGGATCCAAAGCCGGTAGCCCTATTGTCAACCCTTTTTTGTTTGTGGTGTCGTTTGCATTTCTTATTACTTTTGCCTTCTTCTTTGATTGTTTGCGTGTTTGTTTTTGTGTTTTTGGTTGACTGTCGTCCTTGAATGCTGCTTTCCCTGTCCGATATTTTTATCTTTCTTCACATGATAAAAGTCAAAGTCAAAGTCGCAATAAGAACGAAGGTTATTACTATACATTCGAATCCTTGCTATAACGTCTTTATATAACATTTGATTATATAGCATTTGATAGCATTTTAATGCTGTACACAAATGTACATTATCATACTACACTAAGACTTTGCATGTAATTGATGTACGTGTGTGCCTGGGCTGTGTCTATCTAGACAATGTGCCATGAATAGCAGACACGTTTTATATAAAAAGGCAATGAAGTCAAAGTCGCCCTAACAGTTTAAGGTTTATTGGTATAACTTGGTGTTCGGGCTGTTGTTCATCTGTCATTCGAATCTAATGATAGTGCAAACACATTTTATTACCGTGAGACGCTAAGTCACGACCAACATTTTGGTTCTCATCGTCAAGGCACATGCTACATTAAAACATTGTAAAATGTGTTACCAAAGCAAATATTTATTGGGTATACGTTGCTCCATGCATTCGTTTGTCTAGAGCTTGTAGTCAAGCTAAGGCTTTTAATATTCGTAACATTAGTATAACAAAAGAGCTACCCCAACAGATCTAGCGTTGCCATAAACTTAATAAATCTTTGCAAAATTATATTATCGTAACCCCGATCCACTTTTACAACACAAGAACTCTTCTGCGACAAGGACTATCACGAAATGTCTTCTATAGTGACGCGAGTTACACACTTCTTAAGATACTTGATCAAGCTCATATTTATTACACTAGTTAAAAACGTTAAATCAAACGACGAGTGTATAACCGTATAATTGTGCAACTCACTGCATGTTCAGTAGCCAACCCATTTACAGTTCGACACTATGCTTTCATCTTTGATTGTTCGATGGTTTGACAGACTGTGGACTCTATGCTGACGTTTACCTAAATTTTGGGGGACGTTTGTCTCCAATCATGTCTCGTCGTGCTCTTAATAATATTCTATTGTTGCTCTGGATTTAGCCAAGTCAGTGAACACTTCCTTTGTGGCTATGTATGATTTGCTATATTTATGTATACATGATCATCTTAGTTGTATACTTAATAAGGCTGCCTAGTTTGTTAGAGAATATATAATGTATAATGTTTTTATTTACACTGTCCTGTTTTAGTCTGATGACAGTAGGGTATTTGTGAGGTTTTATTCCCACGACAACCTCGTTTAAACTTCAAGTATATTGGCTTTGCCACTGGCAGTTCCTATCTTCAACCCGTTTATGTGTATGATGTCATAATGTTTCTATGCGTGCTTGTGGTTGACTGCGTTTTTTTTTGTATGATGTCATATTGTTTCTATGCGTGCTTGTGGTTGACTATGGTTCTTTTATGATATCATATTGTTTCTATGCGTGCTTGTGGTTGACTGTGGTTTTTGATTAATGCATTTCCTCCTCGTCTGTTATATCCACTTGTATTGCTATAATTTCGTGACCGAGCTATAACTGCTGTGTGACGGCCGTAAAATGTCGCCCCGACTACAAATCAGTATTGCTATTATTTTCTGGTCCTTTGGGATCATCAAACCCATTCTGTTTTGCTTTAAAGTAGAATATCGCTTAAGTCGGTGCTAGGAGGCATGATATGTGTTGTATCTTTAAAGTACCTCTCATGAACAGACTCAATACAACCGAATCTGCTAATTTTCTCTCCTGTTTGTGTTTGTTGCTTCCAAGGGGTCACCCTTTCAGTATTTATTGACATTCACACTGGCGTTGGTTTAATGCTGTTTGGCGGCCGTAAAATGTCATCCCGACTACAAATCAGTAGTGTTATTATTGATTAAGCCCATTCTGTTTTGTTTTAACGTAGACTATCGCTTAAACCGGTGCTAGGAGGCGTGAGATGTGTTATATCTTACAATTACCTCTCATGAACAGACTCAATAAAACCGAGTATGTTAATTTTCTTTCTTGTTTGTTTTGAGTGTTTCCAAGCGATCACCCGTTCAGTATATATGTATAAATCGTTTTATTCAAATACTGTTTACCTACAAGGTCAAGGTCACAATAAGAGTGTAAATGTTATATACTTTGTCTATTTTGTGTAAGAAAATCAAAGGATGTAACTCTGCAATTGTTGGTCCAAACTTGATTGAATTCAAACTTGTCCAAGATTTCATGCAGAAAATTGAAGGCCCCATCATCTGTACAAGGCAAAATATAGCATTTTACTCTGGTGTTACTAGTCCAATCTGTTTGGTTTTTAAACTTGTCCTGCTTTTCAGTAATATTAACAATCCGGTAAAGATAAGATGAAAACTGAAGTCTCTTTTGTCTTATCATGCTTATGTAGTCAACATATAGCAATTTTACATGTATCAAGGGCCGTAAATTCGGTTATGTTGGTCTGATAGAAGGTGTTATTTTAACTTGTCCAATATTTCATTGATATCAATGTAAAGTTTGTTAAAGGTTGGGTGAAAAGTATCCACAAGACGCAAGTTTATTTGTTAATTGAAGGGCTATAACTATTGTGTTACAGGTCCGATTCGCCTGGTTTCGAATTCGTCTAAAATTTCATTGATATGAACAATTCGATACAGTTTGCTAAAGATCATATGAAAAATAAAGGGGCTGGAGTGTAGTCACGAACAAAATAGCAGTGTTCGTTAATTCAAGGGACATAACTCTAGTGTTTCTGGTCAGATGTTGCTGGTTATCGAATTTTTCCGAAGTTTTTCTTATATTAACAATATTGTAAAATTCGATAAATATCGGATGAAAAATGAAAATGCTACAGCGCTGGAACAAAAAAATGTAACAGACGGACGGACCAAGTAGAACTAAAAAGAACAACTATGTACAAAAAATGGTAACACATATATAGTTATGTCGTAGTATTAAATACTTTTTGGACAGACACTTTCCAATGTTCTATACATTTCAAGGCTGCATTCAAATATCTATTGACACGAATATATTCCCAATAAAGAACAGCTTACCTTGTTAAGTAACTCCTATAATTCGCGGAAATAATATGATCACACTTAAGGCTATGTAGAATGTTATTGTCTAAATGCGTAATGTTACGGAAAACGCATTTGCAACATCTCGATAACGGTATTGTTTATTTGTGTTTAAATTTAAATATAAGATTCAGACGGAGAATCGGAATCATGGTTAAAAAAACGAAAAAAAAACACTAAGAAAAGAGAAAAAATATCAACCCTCGGGAACTTTGAATTCCAAAGCGGGCGCTCTACCACTGAATCACACTATCGGTTTGACATATACCAACTTTGTTATAATGTATAGATAGACAACAGTACAGCATATTTTCCTTCTTTACATCTTCTCAAGATTTCGACGATGACAAGACGAAAACAGAAACAAAAGATGTACTCAACAATATTAGGAAAAGCCATTAAAGACGTGTCCATGAAATGACCTTTTTCTTATGATGTATCCGTTTCCATAATAACAGAAGTTTAGCCCCTACCCTATTTTTTCTTGGGAGATATAATTATTTCATTTATTAATTATATTTACCTTCCTTCTTATTATAATTATAAGTGTCTATACTATTAAAATACGTATCTCATAATGAATTAATACAATAATATTTGTTTTTTATGTATTTTGTTATGTAAATAAAATCTGTATTGCATTTACTGATGTTTCCATAATAACACCAGTTTCTCCCGAATCGATGACTCATCCCCACAAGAGAAATTTTCATCATATTCCTAACTAGCCGACGCCTTCAGGCGGCTTCTAATAAGCACACATGCTCACCCCATGAAATGATTTCTCCCCATGAGACACATTTATGTCCGTGCTTCAGATATAACATTTGTATATGTCTTTAAACTCCAAATATATTATGTGTATTATTTCATTTTATTATGGCGTTGTCTACTATCAGTGTAATAATTATCAACATATCTTGAGAATGTGAGCTAGCATCTGCAGATATTGTGATGAAAGTTACCAGGTGTTTTATGGCTTATACATTAGTAAATTTTGTTTCGCTTGGAAGCAATGTGACCATATGGTGGCCATTTTCGTTTTCAATTTTATTTATATATGTAGTTAAGTCTGTAGGAAATTCATGATTTGTCGAATTTGTTTAAACTAATGTTGATATAATTTCGAATATTATATAATGCTTGATTTTTATACATGTATTTAAAGGCATGATGCCATGAGTGCGTTTATGCATTCATTATGTATGTACTACACATGCCAACTTCACTTGTATTATGTAATGCAACCGTTGTCTTACACATGAATATTTAAAAAAGTATTTGGTTGACTCTATTAAGGAAAACTAATATTCATATGTGATACTGTGTGCATGTGTTTGTAGGATATTATCACAGGAAAGTCTGCTTAATCCGATGAATCGACAATCCTACTCGTGGACAGAGGAATTCTACATGTGTAATTGCCCTGAAAGTACAGCAAATATATCTGAAATGGTTGTTACACAGCAAGGTGTATCCTACATACACAAAAATGTGTACACTGGTGTTATAAAGTGCACACTTGAGAACGTATGTCATGAAACACATGGTGCCGAGCATAAAGGTAAACTCGAACAGAATAATTTTAATACACTCATATATGTAATAGTATATATATATATATATATATATATATATATATATATATATATATATAATAGTTAAATGTCATCCACGGCACTCACACTTAAAAGACAAATAGCTCAAATGATAATGCTTAAGCGGTAATCGATGCGTTACGCATGCACAACATACACTAAACGTTAGGTAGAAACATGCCTAGAAATAGATGGTGAAACATATTCTTTGTATAATCACAACATGCAATAAACTATACAACTTTGAAATGAATACAGATTGCAACAACGATATACCATGCTTTTATCTAAGATTACCATTATTTGCATTTGATTCGGAATTCTCCATTTGTGTCCAAGCAGAGGTAAACATAGGGGGTTGAATTCCTGACCATAAATGCTCTGCAACATGTATATTAAAAATGTAAGGCAGTCTTACCACATGGATCTTGAAATTATGTGTCCTCAGCCTCCAAATCAAAGCAGCTCTAACTAGTATTAGGTCTTTATCAGTTAAAACATAGTAAATAACCCATTATGTTTAACGATGATTTTGTACTTGCTTTTGTAAAAGTGTGCTTATGGAGGACGGCCGCATTTTTGCTATTACTGTTTTCAAGATAGTTGATCTAAATCAGACACGTTATGAAACATAAAGCGAAACAAAAATCGACATTTTATCTAGTCTACCAAGGTTTGTCACATTACAGATACTATGGTAATACTGAAATCAATTGAAAGATACATACTGAGTTGATTACGAAATATATGTCATACACTAATTGAAATGGTCACTGTTGACAGTATTTTTAAGAAATTGACAATGTATGTATGATTGTAACTTTCAATCGAAATTTGCACAACACACATTTTGGAGTTATGTCGACATTTTCACTGTAAACAAGTTTGACAAAGAGGTTGAGTATAGAATTATTGCAGTATGTATTATTCATATGTATGTATTGTATGTATTATTTATATGTATGTATTCCACTATTTAAAACCAGAAATCGTATTTATTTTCTATAGCAAAGGGATACATTCTACTCAGAGTTACCCTTAACCCCTATTTTCTTGACAACAAAACATTTCAACAAACGAAAATAAATATGAAAACAGAAATTGCTGAAAAGTGATTTCTTTGGTGTTAATTATAACATCAGGCGTTGTTCTGACGTTGAATGTTTCATCATACATTTGTAACATGTCTTGTATTATTTATTTTGTAGAATGGCAGCCACTACCACTGCCTGACTATTCCATCACATATGTGAATATTCGTGTGGTTCCGTATTACAATGGCGAAGATCCAGTACTGGATATTATATGTGACTTTGATGCAAAAGATGGTTTTCTTTATCAAGTGGAATGGTAAGAATTTATAAAATATACTGGAACACGTATATACTGTCTGGGGCGATTGTTAGAAAGATATATTCATATTCAGTCACATTCTAAGTCATGTCCAACTAATTTATAAACATGGTCATTGAATAATGAAATATATAAAATCCTACGTTTATTTGTTAACAATTTTATTTTACGAAAATATCTAGGGCATTGCTGAACGCTGGGATAATTTAGTAAAATTTAGCCCATGCAAGAATAGAAACAACAGAGTACTGGACATTGCAATGTGCAATACATTCACCCACTCACCTGTTGTAATATGAAAGGGCTGTTTGTTCTCTCCATTTATATCACTTATGAAATATGATTTTGTTTTATAAATGATCATTAGACAATCACAAATTCAATTTGGAGACACCGTGGAGCCTTAAGCCAAAAAATCAGATTTTCCTGGATATGTTGTTTGAGTTTTCAATTACATTTCAAAATAAGATCTAATTTGACTTAATGACATCCCGATGGACACTGCATATCGCAAAGAGTAAAAAAGCAAGAGTATACTTGACATACATTTGCAATATACTGAGCTTTAATGTAAAATTAAAATAGGTACACCAGGTGGCCTGTTTTGCCACTATTAACCCTATTGTCAACCCGTATTTTTGTAATGTCATATATTGCCTTTTATTCATCTTTAAAGTTTTGTTTTTTTCTGTTTGTGTTTGGCTGTCGTCCTTGAATGTTACTGTTCCTTTTCAATATTTATATCTACTTTTACACTTTTCTTCTTTAATTAAAAGGAAGATCGAAAATGCTCCCATACATGAAATAAGAAAAAGTGATTTACTTCCGGCTATAGATGCAATGAGTTACAAACTGATATATGCATTTAGTGATGCAGACTCTATCGCATTGGATGTACAGGTGAAGTATATTTAATTGTTTCATGTAATGTTCATTTCATACTATTTCGGAACCGAGTTATATCGGATTGATATCTATTAATTTAAATTATATGCCGGTATCACACTTTCATTTATTATTATTATTATTATCATTATTATATAGTATGATACATTCAAAAGTGTACATATTTATAGCTAAATTCAAATACCAAAATGGAAATGAAATGACACATTGAATAATCAGGCGCGATTCTTAGTTTTAACAACATATCATTATTCATAACCGCCCAGTATATAACATTTACATATACAACTGACGGATAAGACAGCACTTGCATGTATTGGTTGACAGTTATTGTATTCAAGCTTATTGCTGGGATAGTATTCCTGCAATGATCAACATATTTAAAATATAAGTTCATATTAACATATAGCATACCGTTTTATTAAGCTTCACTAACTAAGGCGTGCATATTGCTTGCCCGCCTTCAACGGTTAAGTCGGATTGAGTTCCCATGATCGTATCTAAGGTAACAATGTGTTACAATACACTGTGTATACATGTACCGTATTCAAATAGAATCAGTAAACAGTACCTGAATATCGCTAAGCATTTAATTCAGTTCGAGCAAAATTGTATCGCTTTGACAACAATTCAGTATTAACCAAAACAGTAATAAAACAACAAAATTCATCCTCACTTATATATATAGTAATAGTTTCTGATAACGATATTTTGCTAACTAGTGGCGTAGCTGAACCAATTCTTATCAAGATCAACGATATAACTGTCCTATCTATGGTATTTTAAGTTTAGAAACAGAAATTAAAATCGTATACTCGACGTGTTCGACTTTACGATCTTGGGGACTACGATCAGCTACGGGAAATGACTGGCTTAATATACTGGAAAGCATTAGTAAATGAGGACATTAACATTCATGAAAAACAGGTATCTGATAAAATCCTGCAATTAAGCGACTCTTGTATTCCGAACAGACATCACAATAAGGCCGTATGAGCCAACATGGGTTAATACTACTATGAAACGACAAATACGTTCAAGAAAACGCGCTTACAATAAAAGCCAAACGCACTAACTCTATAGTTAATTGGGATTAATTTAAACAAATTCAAAATGAAACGGTATCCCTAATCCACAAGTCCAAACAGTCTTATTACCACACGCTCTCAGAAAATCTAACGTCGGGATCATTTTCTACTAAAGACTGGTAGAAAACTCTAAAAACATTTATCAAACCAAACTCTAAACAATCGATAACACCTTGAATTATGATGGTAAAATGATCACAGATGCTTTTGAAAAGGCTAACTTACTAAACAACTACTTTCAAAGTTATTGAATGACGAAAGCATTGTTCTTCCAACTATTTACCCTTATATAAACAACATTAGTCTCCAGTTACCTTCCTTTACACCACTTGAAGTTCATAAAGTACTGAACATACTTCCAACGCGAAAAGCCGCCGGTCCTGATAAAATAAACAATCGCATTTTTCGTGAAATAACCCAAGAAATTTCCGAGCCTCTTCGTGACCTATTAAACAAATACTTAGCTATTGGTCAGGTTCATTCTACATCGACAAAAGCATTTGTGTACATAGTTTCAAAAGGGTTGACCCGTCACAAGTACATAACTACAGACCTATATATCTTCTAAGTGCAATCGATAAAGTTTTCGAAAGGCTACTTTCAAATACATATATAACTTCCTTCGTGGGAATAATTTCCTATCTGCTTTCTAATCAGGCTTTATACCAGATGACTTCACTATTAACCAACTTACGTTTCTGTATAATTCTTTTTGTCAAGCGGTAGATGACGGCAAAGACATTCGAGTTACTTTTTTTTTGGAAATAAGTAGAGCATTCGACCATGCTTGGCACAAGGCTCTTCTTCTAAAGCTATAGGCGGGCGGTATATCCGATGACCTTCTTAAAGTGCTTGCTGATTACCGTAGTAACAGGCGTCAACGCGTTGTCATTCCAGGAACGAAATATAATTGGAACTTTATACATGATGATGTCCCTTACTTTTTCTTGTTTTCAAAAATGACATCGTTTCTGAGATCGCTTAACAATATAATATTTGGATGAGAAGAAATATAAAAAGATCGGACAGGGAAAGTAGCATTCAAGGAGGACAGTCAACCACAAAACACAGAAACAAATATGCAACCAGACAAACAAGAAGGCAACATTAATAATAAAGGCAAACGACATCACAAACACAAAAGGGTTGACAATAGGGCTACCGCCTTGGAACGGTCAGTGGCAAAGTATGCCAATGGGGGTTTAAACCGATTCTAGGGTGCACCAAACCTCACACTTACCCTACTGTCATCCCATTAAAACAGGACAGTGTAAATAAAGAAATCCCCGCCATGATCTAATCTCTAACCAACACAGCATCAATAGGCAATATAAGTAAAACACAAACATGCTCGTGTAAATATAATACAAACAAAAATATAGCCTAGACAGCCCCAATGAAGGTACTCAATGACTTGGCAAAAGCCAGAGCAACAAGAGAATAAACCATTAAGGGCACTACAAGAAAGATCATAGACAAGCATCAAACGCCACCGTCCCAATGGGCTTTAGGTAGGCGTCATCATAGTGTCCACAGCCTGTCCGGTCATCGTACGATTAAAGAGGAAAGCATAGTGGCGAACTGTAAAAGGGTCCACCACCAAGCATGCAGTACGTTGTAAATTGATAGGGTCATAACCTCTTGTGATAAACTAATATATCTGATAATAACGCTTCTTTTTTTGATTTAGATCTCTCAATTGAAAAGATCTCTCGATTGAAAATGGTAAAATAAGTAGCAAAATCTATGACAAGCGAGATGATTGTAATTTTGACATTGTTAATTACCCGCACTTGGATGGGGATGTCCCCCGAGCAATTTCATATGGGGTATATGTGTCTCAACTTATTCGTTTTTCAAGAGCTTGTACTCGAGTTGAGGACTTTAATATTCGTAATCTGTGTTTAACTAAAAAGCTACTCAATCAGGGTTACCGTTACCATAAACTTCGTAAAACCTTTGCACATTTTATTATCGTAACCCTGATCTTCTTTCCAAATATAAAAGTATTTTAAGGACTCTTCTGCGACAAGGACTATCACAACCTGACTTCTATGATGATGTGATTTATAAACTTCGTAAGATTCTTGGTCATGACCACTTTCATACTATCTTTGTTAAACTTGTTAAAAAGTTTATCAAAAGAGGTTATGACCCTATCATTTTGCAACGTACTGCATGCTTGGTGATGGACCCTTTTACAGTTCGCCACTATGCTTTCCTCTTTAATTGTACGATGACCGGACAGGCTGTTGACCCTATGATGACGCCTACCTAAAGCCCATTGGAACGGCGACGTTTGATGTTTGTCTATGATATTTCCTGTCGTGACCTTAATGGTGTATTCTATTGTTGCTCTTGCTTCTGCCAAGTCATTTAATACCTTCATTGTGGCTTTCTAGGCTATTGTTTGTTTGGTATTATATTTACACGAGCATATGTGTGTTTTACTTATATTGCCTATTGATGCTGCCTTGATGGTTAGAGATTAGATCACGGCGGGGATTTCTTTATTTACACTGTCTTGTTTTAATGAGATGACAGTCGGGTAAGTGTGAGGTTTGGTGCACCTAGAACCGGTTTAAACCCCCAGTGGCCTTTGTTGCTACTGACCGTTCCAAGGCGGTAGCCCTGTTGTCAACTCTTTAGTGTTTGTGATGTCGTTTGCATTTTTTATTACTTTTGCCTTGTCGTTTGTCTGTTTGCGTGTTTGTTTTTGTGTTTTGTGGTTGACTGTTGTCCTTGAATGCTGCTTTCCCTGTCCTAATTTTTTCTCTTTTTTGACAAGTTTAACAAAGATAGTATGAAAATGATCATGACCAAGAATCTTACGAAGTTTATAAATCACATCGCCATAGAAGTCAGGTTGTGATAGTACTTTTCGCAGAAGAGTCCTTAAATTACTTTTATATTTGGAAAGAAGATCAGTGTTACGATAATACAATTTTTCAAAGGTTTTACAAAGTTTATGGTAACGGTAACCAACGCTGTCTGACAAAATAAATTTATATATCGTTGAAGCTCTCAGTAAGCATATTTTAGCAAGCACACTATTTTAATTTACATTTAGGGAGTAGCTTAACGAGTCAGGATACATTGTCAAATTCGATGTGTGGCCCAGTCGGTCTTCGAAACATGTTTTTGTCTTCTTCCTTATATATATAATCATCTATAACATTGTGTTGCAGTCCATTTACCTATTTATGTAACATTAAATAATGTGTTATCTTTGAAACAAAATATGTTCAAACCAAGCATTTAATTACCAATGAAAATGCTAATCTTGAGTAACGTGACACTTGTGGTTATATATATGAATATACTTGACCATTCAAAAAAGTAGTAACCAGGAGAAACGAGGATGTTATGTCCACAAATAAATCGTTAAATGTTATAGCAAAAAGGCATACACTCTGACAATACATCACAATGATCGATCTCCTTATAATTGCTACATATTACAATACAATAACGAAGTAACCCGTCACCAGTGGCTATACATTACAAGACAGTAACGAAGTAACCCGGCACCAGTGCATTCTCTATAGTTACTATTCGATGCAATTCTATAACGAGCTACCTGACAGCAAAGGATAATCAAAACTGATCATCCATTAAAATACAAACGCGAGCCATTTACAAAAGGTTATGAAAGGAGATGTGTGGTTACCAAATTAAAACATACTAGAGAAAGACATGACACACACAAAAGGTTATGAAAGGAAATAAGTGGTTACCAAATTAAAACATACTCGAGAAAGACATGACACACAATAATTGTAACCAATTAACCCGGAACCAGAGAGTCTAGTATGTTACCCAATACAGCAGTAAAACCGAGTAGTTAAGCAAACTAGTTCGTTAAGTGGGTATTGCTGGCTTTTTGGGAGCATTAATGCCTCTATGAAGCAAACGAGAAATGCAGTCACTGTGATTGGTTGAATATCATCGATATGACTTACTGCACAAACAAGAGTCGTGATATTATGTTGTTAACCGTTGATTATTGTATGTTATAGTTGGTATGTGGAGTTAGTGTGTACAAATCGGATACACTTGAAGAACTTGTTCCTACGCAATACAGCGACAGCTTTACTCCTGTAGAGGTACGTCATGATTTGTAATACTAGCATGCACATATGTTTAATTTGTATATGTACAGTATAATTATCGTTTCACTATTCATGTCAAGTAGAATCTATGCCAGAGGCACTTCATCTATTATCTTATCCAAACATACGGTATTAAACATAATATATTCTTATTGTAGTAATTGTAAGTATATTAAATGTATTGTCTTGTCGCAACATTTTCTCCGATTCTCATATTGCCAAGGAGTCTGATCAAGTCAGACATGTTAACTAAGGGAGGTGGGTGCATGAGCTTTCGTCCCTCGGGTTTTCTGGTCGTACCCTAGATTGGTTTTCTCTTTAGCTGCAACTACTATGGTTGTTCAGTACAATTCTGGATACATCCTGAGATGTTTATTATCTTTAGTTAGTTTCTCTGGATGAGGACTTTATTGTTAGAGAATTCCTTTTGGTGGGATGTAATTTTGTTTACACTGTCTTGTCTATTTGGGCGCTGAAGACAGGATAATAGCGAGTATTGTGCGCATATAAAATCGATTCCAGCTAACCAGTACGCCTTATTGCCTACTGACCGTTCCTAGTCGGTAACCCTGTCTTCACCACCCTTTCTGTTGTTTTTGTCTCTTCCATTGTATTGTCAAGTCCTTGTTTGCAGTACAGTGCGGACCTACGATACCACTGCGTTCGGACGCTGTGGTTTCTATAGGACCCTATATCTCATGTTCTAAAAATACTATATCTTAATATTTATTTTATTGACATACCAAGTAATTTTCGAGATAATCTGTAATATAGTATACATATATGAAACAAGCAGATATTATTTTTAACAACAAAACAAAAGTATCCGACCTTGACATAGAAAACAACACTCCTACGAAACATGTTCTGTGCTACAGCAGGTCATTTAATCAGTATAGATGAATTCGGCAGTTGTTGTCTAAAGGTCGGAACAATAGAAAAATTTGATTCGAAAGCATGTCATGCTCAGATTGCCTAATATATTTAGTATTAAATGATGTCGTAGAGAACATGCAAACTCGAACTCCCTTTCCACTTGGAAACAGAGTATTATTAAAATCATAGATATCCATATTAATTTTATTACAACTAACACCCATTTACTTTCTCCAAGACCTAGGTTTTGCTGTTCGTAATTCAAAATAAGTCTTTCATCATATTCATAGCAAATTTGTTTTAGTTTCTGCTGATAAAACAGCTAATAATGTAACTATTATTCTCTGGAACTCGAGAGCACTAATTCGACACTAATTAACACACTATGCGACAGTTGTGGAGTGCGTGATCCAGTGGTAGATCCTCGCCTTGGCCATGTTATTTATTCTTGAGTACGATAATTAAACCACATTGATTAGTACCGTTTCTACCCAGGAAGCCATCGAGAGTGATTTAATATAAGTTGCAAGAACTAATCGATGTAAAATAGGTTTAAACTAAGAGTGCGACATGTTTACTTAATATTACGTTACTGTATTTCACAAGAACACCTTTATGCAATATTACTTTAAGTTGGTTAATGTCATTTATGTAGCGCGATACTACTTCAATTTCATTTCGTAACTGTCATATTATTCTACAGATTATCAACACTGAAATCAACATGATCAGAGGCGGGAGTGCGGTCGTATCACTAAAATTACATTTACCACTGGCATGCAAACGTGGTTCTGAATGCTATCTTGACTTCACGGTATACGACCCCGACGATAACTACGACTGTCGTGATTCTACAATAGCTGTCAAAAGTAAGACGACATGTGGGGAGAGAATCAGAGGTGCTTCGTCGCAGAAAAAGTTTATTGTGGGTGAGGAAATAGTTAACATCATTGTGACGACCAAAAACAACAACAAGTATAGACTCAGGGACACATTTTCCTTAAGAGTAAAGGTCGACGTCAGTAGCAGTGAAAGTTCATGGAAATACACTGGACATTTGAATAGTACTTTTACAGTAAGTAATTATTGCATCATTTATAATAATGTTAGATGTTTACACTAATTGCTTTGTGAATTGTTTAAATGTTATTTTCCGTAAATATATAATTTATCCAAATTGTAGGACAACTGTTTAAGAATAACTAGCAGCAATTACACATGTTGTAAGGAATACAGTTATCTTATACGGTAACAGTACTATATTGTCTTTACATCCATACAGACATTTGCAATTGGATAAATCGAACAAAGCACATACTTGCAACCTATGCACTTTCGACATATATCCTCGTTACGAAAGCTCATGTTTTACCCTGATAGCTCAGTGGATAGGGCCTTTATATAGCCATCAAGAGTCATGTCAAATGGAAAAATTGAATATTAATATTCATCCATGTCTTCTCCCTCTGAGTTCGATGGCGCAACAGGACCTTAATTGTATATAGGGACATATACGAGTTTAATAGTCGTTAATAGTGCACGTTTAACGTTCCAATCACTGCATACGAATATAATGATATCAAGTTTACACTACAAACTTCGATGTTGATTATATATGGCTAATTATTCTTAACGTCCACTTTTCCATTCAGCAGATGCCATTTATTTCCTAAACTTTACTTGAACCAATTCGACGGCGCGCAATCGTAAATACCCACGCGTTCTTCATACAGGTCAATATGGTAAACACATATATGTTGGCCATTGTACATTAATATACAATGTTTAACAGGTTAACAGGTTAAGATGTTTGTATATTTCTACTTTTGACCCCACCGCGGGTTACCTTGTAGCAAATTTAAGAAAAAAGTGACATCCACAACCCCCTATGTGAATATGCCATCTGAGCACACCTAATAATGAAATAATTGTTTGATATGCTTTTCTTTTTTCATAGGGTAGTAACACATTCCAAGAACGCAGAAAAAGTGCACTGCATTTAGTATGTTGTGTATATTATACACGCTGTAATCTGAGACATAACGTTTCATTTGAAACATAAAACATGACTCAATGTTACCTTCTCTCACACCCGAACATCATGAACAGATTTTCGAGTTTAAAATAATAAATTATGTTGATAGGTTGGTTATCTTTAATCTACGATTTATACTGTGATATTGTGATGTTGAGTTGATGTATTGTAACATATCTGAAATATCTTCTTTTTTTAACCTAAACGGGTTGTACGCAAAACATGGAAAATGACAGTGTGATTGAATTATGTATTTGACTTTTTGACCGCCCTACCACCAAGCCACATAGGAGAATTACAATTATACAGAGTAATTACATCAAAATAAATGTTTATATGCTATATAATACAAAATGACCCCATATTACTCTCCACCAAACCCAACCCCTCCCCCATATCATTTCGGTAAAGTCAGCAATTGGACTAATATGAGATGTAACATAAATATAGATTCAAGGTTTGTAAACAGCAGTCGTACATTTTGAATTATATATACAACAGCACAAACATGTTATTATTGCCTATTATACAGTTACACTGCACCTTTACCATTGTGTCCTATAAACATTTATGATATTTTCAATAAACTATGTTTTCGTTGAAAGTAAATATCACAAAATATATATTAATATTCTTAAGCAAATTTTGCTGTTACTTGTGATACGCAGGCTTCATAACCGCTGCTCCCAACTAAATTCCATTATGTTTATTTCGCTCTTCGGGGCATTTAATTTTATTAGATACTGGGACGATACGCCGTACGACATGGGGAAGCAAATAAATCCATGTCCACCGCCGTATGCCTGCCATCTTCGGGATGGTTAAAATTATGTAATATTGATTTTATGAATATTGAGTTCTGCTCAACCCGATGCTAGAGGGCGTGAGAGGTAGCTAGCATATTTCACTACCGCTCATGAACAGTCTCAATCAAATCGAGACTGCAATATTTCGTATATGTCCTGCTCGGCCGTTGCCAAAGGTCCATTATCATACTCTTTTTTTTAGAAGATCATTTTCTAATGATTTAATTCGCTTGATATATTTCCTTTCTGTCTATAAAATATTGTCCTTTTAATAATTTGTCGCTGTTGTAAAAAGTCGCCAAGACTGAATCAGTAGTGCTATTGCCTTATGGTATTCAAGTCAAGCCTGTGTAAAGTTAACGTAGAATGCCGCTTAAGTCGGTGCTAGATGTCGTAAGCGGTGTTATGGCGTATTACTACATATCATGACCGGACTCAATAAAACAGAGTCGACTTTTTGTATTCGAAGTGAGCGTATTTAAATTCATTTCAATATATTGCATTATTTGTGCAAATGATCACACGCATACATGCATTATGAATGATGTTATAATTCGTTGAAAGTAATTGTGTTGATGAATTTAAGTACATTTGTATAATTATTTCCACAGGTATTTGTTCGAGACGATGCGTACTGGCAGAGAACAAATTGTTATGCCAACAATGACCCAAGGATGAGGACATTTGACGGCATGTATGTTCAATTTATTACATAAATATAGTTGTATAACCAAATGTACATTTATTTATGGTCATTATCAATGACTGCGTAATACCCTATTCACCAAATGCACCCAAGCACAAACACGCACGTTAAACCAACAACAATGATAAAGATATATACATATTTAGAAGAAAAGAAAGTTAAATACACCCAAACATGAAAACATTGAACATTTGTGCTGAAAATAGGAATACAAGTACCACCTTGGAACGATCAGTTTTAGAAATATCGTTGGTGGTTTAATCCTGATTATTTTGTGCAACATGTCGTGGTTTGTATTGTCCACCCTCGACTGTATATTGAAAAACCTCAGTTTAAAGTCTAGAATAAAATATGTCAAACCTCAATTTCTTTACACGGTCGACTCGGTGAGCTTCTCTTTAAATAACCGTTACATCAATGCCATTTATGTTTATAAAATAAATGGTGTCAGGGTTATGTTTAGGACTCTGAGGGATTATTTAAAAGCCAAATGTATAGTTCGTTTGACTTGATTGTATTAATTTGAGATTTAGTATGAGAATGAATGATGCGGATTTATAAAAGGACTATACTTAGTTCAGTTCATTTACCGCATGTCTGAGTCGTTGATGCAGGTAAATATTGCATGACTGTATAATGTTGTATCGGATCGGGCGATGTACAGTACCGAAATCTTTATGTGCAGTACCAAGATATTTATGTCGCGATGTACTGTACCGCGATCATTATGTCGCAATGTACAGTACCGAGATCTTTATGTATCGATGTACATACAGTACGAGATCTTTATGTAGCGGGTTTTATTTAGTTCTTGATTTCAAATTCAACGAATTAGCCATTCCAAATGATGTCAAAAGAGTCAGGTATGAGGCATACAATATCCTATACTGCAAAGCAAAGATACTATACATATATGTGACTTACGCTTTTAAATATAGAGTGTATATATTTAAATACTATTATGTATAATAAAGACATCATTCATGCTGACGAATTCTGAATTATTATGATAATTGCTTGTTTCCAGATATTACAGTAATCAATACATAGGCGAGTTCATCTTGTATCGCCACACAAAATATCATGCAGAGGTATGTTATCACTTTTTGGACACAATTAACTATGTCATAGTATTCTCTTGAAGTAAAATACCCTAATGCATGTACGTTATCGTTAACAAATACTATAACTGTTATGTTGTGCACCATCTTTCGTTTGATTCGGTTCTCCGGTCAACGTTGGACATTTCGGAGTCTTAATGTGGACTAGAGGTCTACATGAATGTAGATGGACTTTTCCGCTGCTTCCAAGACTTCTATTTGACACCTACGACATACACGGATTTATTTGTATTGTCTACACCATTCTTTTGTATAGCTCTGTATTTATTTCCGATACGTAATAATACATTGTTTTATTTGGCCTATTTTTTATTTTAATTTAGAAAATGTATATACATTCAATTTAGAACATATATCGACAACATGGATATGTTTTCTTGCAAATGAAGTTTGATTGAGACAAATACAATTTTAAAAACAGTTTTAAAGTTAACCATGACTTTTACTGCTGTTATAAAATACAATCAAATACGTTGACAAACATTACACAACTACCATTACTGATCTACCATAATTGACATAGTAGATACCACGTGACCAACATAATTGTAAATAAATACTGTACTAGCAACATGAGCAATGTTACAAACCTTAAATACAAAGAAGGATAAAAATATTGGACAGGGAAAGCAGCATTCAAGGACGACAGTCAACCACAAAACACAAAACAAACACGCAGAAAGACAAACGAAAAGGCAAAAGTAATAAAAAATGCAAACGACATCACAAACACAAAACGGTTAGTGGCAAAGTAGGCAATACTTTTTTCAAATTAACGAATTTATTACAATGCCCCTTTAAGGAGGTTGGCTGGGAAAGGACGTAGTGAAGGTTTTTTTTTAAATTCATATTTAAAGCTTCTTTGGTATAATTTAGATTCAAAATTATCAGAAAAAGGCTAGGTCACCACGCTTTTTTTCCCACTAGAAGTCATTGAAGAATGCACGTATTTCTAACTTCAAAATTTCACTAAAAAGAGGAAAAATATTGTCATTGAACATTTTCCCAATTGTTTTCATAACATTATGTTTATTGAAAAACAACAATTAATTTTCGATTGCATATATAGATATCTTTCAAATCTTTTATATATGTATTCCACTACTGAAAAACAAAAATCTGATTTATTCTATAGCAAAAGGATAAATTCTACTCAGAGCTAACCATACCCCCTATTTTGTTGACAACAAAAAATGACACAAATGACGGAAAAAATATGAAAACAAAAAATTTGTTTAAAATTTGGTATGTTAATATCTTAAATCCTAAATTATATCCATAGCTACTAGAATGGAAAAAATGAAACAATTCTGTTGTCAAATAAAATTATGATTTAAAACATAAAATGTTTACACTTGAAGATGTCAAAACTTGCCCAGCCAACATCCTTAAGTAACATGTGTTTATTTTGGTCAAATATATATACACGGATAATTACAAAAGCTGTCTTCAGTGGCAAATCTCGCCATAACTAAAACCAAATACAGGTAGCAATACTATTTTATATAAGATTACTGTTTTTAACAGCAAAGCATTTATATCTAATTGTAGCATGGTCGCTGAAATTCCTTTTGTATTTCCAAAGTTGTAAATCGTTTATTTGAAAATAATACCTGTCAGAATAAATGGTGTTCTCTAACTACCAGTTATTGGAAATTAGAGTGTGGCAGACAACTGAAATAGACATGCTACGATTAGACCTTACTCTGTCTATTACTTAATGACATACTGTGTAACAACTTTCATTACGTAATAACGCACAATAATATTTAGTACATCGATTTGAATTGTGATGTATTCTATATGTTATGACTTTGATTGCGTAGCACTGTAAATTAAATATGAGATACATACTATGTTCATGCAGCACTACTTGACTATTATTTTAACAAAACTATTCACAGTGTTGTGAACAAAACCTCACTCTGTGGCAAATATCGACACTACATTGACGTTTGTGTTTTACCAACTTCCCAGAATAAAAAATAGGCATATCCGATCAAATGGCGAAGCTGTTTGAGATATGTTCAAATGTGTTTGTTCTCCGTACAAACAGCCGATGGTTTCGTTAACGTATAGCTTCCATGCATAAAACACATCAGAAATTATATTTGGTTTTACTTTCGGACATGTCGGAGTAGACGTTCCTTGCTACTGCGCGAGTGAATCGGTGATTTTAATCGCGTTCTATCATCATACCGTCTCTATCGTTCACAGACATTAGTTCGGAGCACAATATTATAAAACCTCCACAGCCCCAACCAATTACTCTATTAAAAAAAGCACAACATACCTTCGTGCTTGTTTAATTTTATTTCACTTCTCAAGCAATGGGAAATTCAACCTAGCTAATTAAAACACATTTAGCAAAAATATTAAAAAATCAAGATTACTGTTTCTAATACATATAATAGCAAAACATTTATTTCCAACTAACGACAAACTGTGTAACACATTTGATTACATGATATCGCACAATAATATTTAGTTCATCGACATTGTATAGAGCCTTATTCTATATTATATAAATATGTAATACCGTAAAAAAAATATTTGTTACATAACATTATATTACATTATATTGACTTTCTTAGTTACTAACTTCCCAGAATAAACAATATGCATAACTGAACAACTGTCTTTACGTATATACTGGTAAAACATTTGAAAATATTCCACTGCGGATACAGTTGTTTTCTATTTCCTTTACATAGCTATACTTATGTATAATAACAATCGTTGTTGGTCCTCACATACTAGTGGGCTTGTACAACTTAATTCGAAGGGACACCCTTTTCAGTATGTATTACAGGCATTGAAGTTCGGAAATTGGAATATAAGACTAACACTGAGGTGATTTACTATTTTGACAGACATTGATTTTGATACTTAAGAAAACGTTATGAAAACTCGATAACGTTTGGCATAACAATAGTATCGACACTATACTAGCTTTATATATTATTATGAGTGTATGATTACTTCTATACGTGCTTATTCACTCTCGTTGTCATAACACAACTTTGAGATCACCACCTTTATTTTATGGTTTATACGAAATTCTGTGTCCGACCGCCGATGTCGTAGGTAATTATAGAAGTCTACTAGTCAGTATGCTTTGGTTTGACCATATGACCAAATAGTATACACCATTTCATATTCACATTATACAAAACATATCAAAGTAAGTTCCTTATAGAATTATTTTCCTAAGCATTTACATGTTTTACAAGCGGTATGCATTAAACATTCACAACGTATCTTTCTTCGTTGTCCTTGGACTGTTGATTGCGGTATCGTCTTGTTGTATGGAAAAACGAGGTTAAACTGTATATACGTATGACAACTAGTACATATGACTTTTAACAAATTGGGTCATAAACATGTTAATGCTGTAAGTGATTTTTTTGCCCAAATATTCCGGGGCAGGAAAAACGAAAATAAACAGATGTTCATTATTAGCATAATACCATATTTTAAATCGTTTATAGATTCAAATGATGACTATGTCGTGTAACGGAGGCAGAGCTTCGTGTTCATGTGGCGTTATAATACGAGCTGGCAAGGATGTGTATATCATAAACCACTGTAAAGGGCAACACATCACAGGATTTCTTATAGCTGATGATAATGCTTTAATTGTACGGGAAAGAACACAAAACAGATACCAGGTTCGTTTGTTAATCTTACGACAACAAAAGGCGAGTGCGTTGTTAATCGTATTAAACACAGGCATAAACTTATAAATAATCCACTAGTTTGATTCATCATTCTGTCATTATACCCCCGCTTTAACAAAGAGAAGTGGGCTATACAGGAATCACGCTGTCCGTAATGATGCGTTAATATGTATTACTTGCATTTCTCAGACAGTTTTCATTGGTTGTTCTCAAACTTCATGTACACATAACAACTTATTAAAAACGGGGGTATTATTCACATTCAGTGATAGTTCTTGTTTTTTACGACTGGAAAATCTTCTACCGACTAACAATCACTAGTTGTATTTCTTACTGATCGTTTGGGAACATTGAATGTTTTTTAGGCATAATACCACTAACCCGGTGCAAGTGAGAATGAGAGGTTGTTCACCTTATTGTACCGTTCACGAAACAGCAGTTTCTCTGCCTTTCACACTATGTTTGTTTAATGCTGTGTGTCGTCTGTAAAAGGTTACCCAAAATTCAGTAGTGTCATTATTTGCTGATTCATTAGGATTATCGATAACTATCTGTGTGACTGTTGTGTACATTGGTTTCAATCGATGCCGTTTCAAGTACATATGGACGTTCACACTAGCTTTTGTTAAGTGGCCGACTACAAATCAATTGACTTTGTATTATTGCTTACTGGTCATATGAGAATTATCCCTCAAAAAACGATTCTGATACGTTTTTCTCTTGTTTGTGTTTGTTGCTTCCAAGGATCCGAATTTCAGTTGGTGTTTGCTGTATTACCAAAGCAAAAATTGTTGCCTGTTTAAATATATACCGGCTTCAAATGTTATATACAAAATATGTGCTGTCAAATGATCATGCATAATGAGTGCATACGTATTCCAAGATGACCAAATTATACAATGCTGGCAAACGGGAAATTGATATCATCTATAAAAAGGGTTGTGTTCTGGTCAGCAATTGCGACGACTCTAAAAACAGCATTGTATAGTATGGCATTTCTTAACACATTGTTTCAACCGGGTACATGTAAGAAGTATGCATGTGTTGTATGGGTATTTGTACAAATAAGTGGAATACGTTAGTACAATATGATTATTGTGATGTTAAATTCATTTATTCAGTTATGTTAAACGGCACAATGGTGTGTATTGGTTTTGCATATTGGCATATAGCCTTGGAGAAATGCATTTGAAGGTTGCCATAGTTATTATTTCATGTTTAGCTGCGCTATATCTTTTCCCAATTACATGCACGCAGGTCAAGCTTGTTTCAGTTATAGTCACATATCATGTTATCATTTTAAACTTTATTTATTTGACGTAAGTGTTGTAGAAACATATGTTCACATTACCTGCCTACCACACTTTATTAACATCCAGGCGAACGAAGGTCGCAACACGTTGATAAATTAACCAGTTAATGTCATTAACTGGTTAATTTATGTCATTAACTGGCTACGGCTATTTTAGAAGTGTTCTCTTTATCCGTCTGTGGTGCTGCCGTGGAGCTAATGCTGACATTTACGTCATAAGTATTATATTATACAGCTTGTACTAATGATATGTTACGCTAAATGTAACAAACTACCAAATATGAGATCACGTTATTTGAATGACCCTCGTACATACCTGAGGGCATACATATACTACAGCTAGCATACGCATGTGTGTTTAATGTGATTTTAAGCCTGGTTTAACTTGCATAATGCGTATTGCGCAATAACCTTATTTACTGAATAGCATAATGATTAGCCCAATTCTGCGAAGGTGGATACGGTTTATTGTATGCGGACTAACTGAATATTTGCGTTATTGTCCTGTTTTGTTTGTACGTAAATATAGTTCATAGCCGATGTCCTTGGTTCCTTCAGATAGTTATGCCACATGGCACAACTGTGGATGTCCATATAAACCCCTGGAGATGGTACATTGTCAATATATATATATACCCTTCCCCAGCCGACGTTGGTAACATCGAGGGACTGTGTGGGAATTTTAACGGCAATTATACGGATGATTTAAAGCACAGGGATGGAACAGTAACAAGAACTGGCATCTGGTGGTGGTATTACTCACCAGACGATTTTTCACGCTCTTGGAGGTAACTATGTTTAGAGATGCAGATTTACAATTCCGCGACATAAAGCTTTAGAACGAAATATATGACTTTGAACATGATATATCAGATAACATCCATGCATTTTACCATCAACGGATGATTTAACACACAGGGATGGCACAGTGACAAGAACTGGCATCTGGTGGTAGTATCACTTACCAGATTATTTCGCACTCTCTTGGAGGGAACCATATGTTTAGTGTCTTATTTACAAGTTTGCAGCCTTTTTAGAACCGACTGGATGACTTGGAAAATGATATATCCAATAACATCCATGCACTTTGCTACCAATACACATATATGTATTAAACATAGCTGGTAAACCGAATCCGTCCAATGCTACTTCGGTTTTAAGTTAAATATATAGCAAATATGTCCGCATATAGGCCGTAAGTACGAGCTTGCACTTATTAAACTTTCCTTTCATCACTTACTATTGGAAGCCAGTACACCTTACTGAGACGTGTACATTATACATGTCGGTTGCAGTGTTCATGTCGTTTGTATAAACTGCTCTATTTATTTTCTTTATTATGCAACTTTGTAGACTTGCAGACAATGATAGTGCGTCATTGATTCAAGCTCAAGACGTCCTTGCCGAAATACTAGAGAGTTGGGGCGATAATGAACAGTTGTGTGTGTGTCCAGGGAACCATGCCACGAGTGATGCGATATGCTCTGCCAATGAGGCTGACACATGCACCACAGAGATTGATATTCCGACAAAGAGACGTGCAACTGCGAAGCGCGATAAACGTTCTGTCAGCTTTAACAGAGATTTGGAAAGACGAATACGAAAAATACGAGACGAAAATGAAATCACGCATGTCGTAAAGGTATGTAAAACTACTGTCGCTGAAACTATTTTACTGAATACATGTTGCACCAAATGTCTTTGTTTCAATAAGCTTGGAATTGATAGTATATATTAGAGATGACTGCAAACGAAAAGCAAAATACGTCAAAAACCTGGCTTCTTGGAATGAAAGCAAAGGTTTCATTTACTATTATGTTAACATGATTAACGCATGCTATCTCAACCTTTGAAATCTGCTTATGTAATCAAACTATTAGTAAAACAATAAAAAAACAATGCTAATGGCGCAATCGATTAATCTTTACTATTCAGCACGGATCAGTATTGATATAAATATGAGTAGTTAGAGCAAATCATTCGTAAATATATCTTAAATAACCTGTTTGCAAAATGTCTTCTTATAATGTAATTTGGGAATAAACATATTGATTAAATCTGTATTATGCGATCAAAGTTGTCATTTGGACCACGTAATGACAGAGTCAAATACTCAGTGACAACAACAACAATTACAATATTGGTAATAAGCTTAACCTTTTTTTTCTTTTCTGATTTGTATCACCTTATCATTGGCACTGTGGCCATTTCTATTCAAGATGTTCATTATTAATTTTCTGTTTTATTACCAAACAATGTTTGATGGAAATAATAAATTTGAGGATACAAGCGATGTGGGATTATTGCAAACGAATGACTATACATATTGAATTCAACCTTTTTAGTGGAGAAAAGTGGTGCAACATTAATTGAATATCAATACGTATTGAACATTATTTCAATATCTGACGTGGTCCGAATAATAATTGGCATACCTCATCCAATCCCTTCTCCAAGAAACGAAGACGGGAATGGCTGGGATATGAAATAAAACCTTAATTTCGGCTTAAATCGTTTCCATATTGTAAAATTAAAACATATAATAGGCAATTTTAAACAGGTTATCACATTTTGTTACTAAAAATGTTTTAAACTTGTCGAAATATCCGTTACAAAATCCTGATTATATAAACTTTCACATCGCTTAATGGGATTAAGGCGGGACCTCATAATATACATTCGCATTTCAAATCTAGTTAATAGTCACGTGTCCTGTAAACCTACCCGTACATGATGTTTGTTTTGTTTAAAGATTGTATTATTTAAGTGTAAATCGGCTTAAATTCATGTTTGAATATAACTTTAATCTCTCAGTTGCTCTGTTCCACTGTAGGTAAAGTGCGAATCGAATTTGAGTTTGTAGATATCAACACGCTAGTTTGTAGACGGGTTCAGTTGCATCATGGTATTCAACTGGCATTAAAAATGTAAAAAACGCAGTCTTTTTACGATATTTCATTTTCTTCAAACAATAAGTTACATTTTCTTCGCTGCTTTAAACTCTGATCACTTTGAAGACATGGTGCTATATATTTTATATGTTTATTTCATTATGTTTAGTCATAGCGAAAAATGTATGATATATGATGTTATTACATTTATTCTATATATACTTTGTCTAAATGCTGTATCTTTTATACTTGTATTAGGAAATGATAAACTGTAGAATTATGTACCGAAAATTAATTTATAGTTGTCTTAAATGCTCATTTGACTGAAATCGAGATAAGTTTATAGATGTATATGCGCTGGCTTGTTGAAGTTACGCACTAGTTTGTCGATGGTGTGTTTACTACAAACGCTAGTTTCTCGATAGTTTTAGTGACTTTTTAAAGCTTTTCTTATTTTCTCATAGTATATTAATTATTTAAACAAGAAGTGGCTATGTAGTATCTACATATATAGACATTAACTGCCAAAAAACAGAGAAGTGACACATCTATTAACAAGGTAAAAGTTTATACAACCTTCGTATAATGCATACGTTGTTTCGTCTACTAAGATCGTAGTAACATGTGTAATCCTACAAAGAAACAACGTATAACTTGAAGATATGTCCATGACACACATATTCTTCGATTTCAGTCACATAAACAGGTAGCAGGTGAAGGTCAATCCATTTACCTATTTTCGGTAGGAGAGTGTTGTTCTGATGAAGTGTAAAAACCCTTACAGCTGTAATTGTGTGAGAAATGGACTAAATGAACAAAGTACTAACATCAGGTCAATATTAAGCTGATTCTTATATGGTGTCTGTGTGTGTCTATGGTTAACAGAATGTGAATCCTATAGTCGACGATAAGCATGCATTACAACTTCAGTTCCTAGTGAACTGGTCTAAAATCTTAAAACACATATTTTGCAATGTTGAAAGGTTTCCTCTTTACTTGCTGAAATGACGTTTTCGTAACCAGTCTACTGAAATGTAGTATGTAGTAATTGTTTTTATATACATATTAGCGAAGAAACATTTACTATCCTCTGTAGCGCAGTTGATTGAGGCGTCGTGTTAGTGCTAGGGAAGTGAAGGTTCAAGCCGCTAATTCCTTCTTTTTTCCCTTTTTTTTAAATTATCATTATTACGGTTTTCATTATTGCTAATGGTAAGGTAGCGTAGCAACAGTTTCTTTACATTTTTCACTTTGATAACGCAATCTTATAACTACATGTGGTAACAGTGAACAGTTTATATATGTTGTAATGCATACGCTAATGCACACGTATCCATTACATGTGAACAATTGTATTTCTGTGCTGATTTGTACTTCTAGCACGTCGTGTTAAAAGGGTTAATTGTAATCATTATGTAAGGCATGTCAAGGTATTTGAACAGAAAGAAGGGAGGTCGCCCACATTGATTCAACATGCTTGGTAGGAAGGACTGATGGTGAAAATCGGAAAGAATGTAAGAAAGAACGGTCGTGGTGTGTTATGTCTCCGTGACAACATTTACTTTTTTCAATATTGTTTTAAAACCCGTAACTTGATCTATTATTATGTTAACTTTTTGTCTCTCGACAGTTATTTTACGCTTGTGTAAAGCCTTGCTTGTTTATACTGATATAAGCATATATGAACATTGAAAGTTGTACGGCTTTTGGTGTCTGAAAATTAGACTTCTGCACAAATTTCAATGTAAAACTCGAATGTAAATTAACAAAGTGCAAAAGTAGGACAAGGTCATTCACAGAGATACTTATGGTATGAAAATGGTGATCTCATGGTGGCTGTGAAACAGACTTAACCAAAAATTTGAATGTTACATCTAAGGTACCCATGGACAGACGATCAGACAAGGTTAACATTTTCGTGGTGGGGCATAGGTTTATTACGCAAAATACCACATGCGTCTTATACGTCAACGTAATAATTTCGGAGACCACAGGTTCGATACCAAATATTTGGCAAAAGTTTATTCTTATGCCTGGAAATGCTGGCGCTATGTATGGTATTGAAGTTTCATTGTTCTCAGTTAAACGCTCGAGTTTCTGTTTGAGAGGTTGTCTACGTATTGGCTTTGTCATTTGAGGACCAGTTCAAAACATGGACATTTAGTGTTACTTTTACTGGTCCTTTGGACCAACGAGCCCAATATAGGTGACTTTGAAGTAGAATACCGCTTTAAGCCGGTGCTAGGGGCGTGAGAGGTGTTGCTTCTATCATTACTTCTCATGAACAGACTCAATCAAACCGATCGGGTCTGCTGCTTTATTCTCTTAAATGTATTTGTCGCTCACAAAGGATCACCTTTATCAGTATTTATTTATATCTGAAAATATTAAGGGAAAATTGAAAAACTCACATACAGTAAGGCTACACATAATTATTGAATTGTTTATATTGCCATAGTATGTATATATATATATATATATATAATTATATTATAATGAATGCAAATATAACTTGCAAGTGAAGCATACCCAATTTTAAAACAAAAATGTGATCCGATAAGTAATGCCGAATTTCTATAAAATATAATTTTACTGTATTTAAGTAATGTACTACTGAAAATATGTGTGTAGTCTTATTTAAATGTGTCTCGTAAATAAACATGGACATGCCCATGAATAACCATGAGCACATAACTTTAATAAACACAATTTTAATCAATTACTATAGAGGCGACCGTTAATTATTTTTGTTTACATATTTCCATGAAATATTAAGTTTGCAGGGCAATTGGTTGAACTTAACAAAATAAATTAACCTCCAGACAGGACATGGACGGAGGAATGGGAAAACGGTTGAGCGACATATTATATCCCCTAACAATTTTCGTTAAGATGTTATAAAATTAATTATTTTTTTTATTTGTACCGACTGTGGCTTTGAACATAAGGAACATGTGAGTTAAATGTCAATATTTGCCATATAAGAAAATGCGCTAAGCAAAACAAACGAGCGCCTCTACATCGAACAACTAGCGCTTAACTTCAACAAACACTCGCTTCGATCAATGTTAACATATACAAACCAAATCAGACAAAATATGTATTTCTGCTTAAAGGGACACATGGCAATCTTGCAGTATTTGAAATGGGTGTCACAATTTATATATCCAGTATCATTTTTACTTTTACCCTGGTTACATTTAA
>JAWPHD010009443.1:0-103809 GCA_037043455.1 Cyrtodaria siliqua | reverse complement strand
GTTTGATTGCAGAAGAGGCCGTAAAAAGATGCTAGGCAGCTAGAGGAACAGATGTTGCACTGCCTACGGAAACAGGACTCGTTTTTATACACTTTATTATGGGTTTAAAGTCAGTGGTTTAGTCAGTTGGGACATATATAATACTAATAATATCAAAAAAAACCCCAAAAAAACAACAAAAAAAACGAAACAAAAAAACCCATAAAGAATTGGCTAGATATGTTTTTTATGGTATGATGTTTTTACACCACTTCCTGCTGTTGTTGTATAATGCAAAACTATCCAAATATCATATTTTACACCAGGAGTGTGCAAATGCAAATTGCATTTTCATTGGAGATGTGGGTAGGTGACGTATGGCTGTAGATTGTTTCACACCTTTCCTTTTTGTTACACATTGTTATTGCAAACAGTTCACACTAGATAGTTTAAAAACTAGGAAGTTTAAAATGGTCTCCAAGTAATCAGTATCCTGTTTGTAATCAGCGTTGTTAAAGCTTCTGCTGCTATTATTTAACTCCAAGGCTGTTCGTGTAATTGTGTTTTATGATGCTACCCATGTCATTGGAGTGTTTAGGCAATATGTTTTCTTACTGCTGATAAATACATCTCACCAGTTGTTGATTTCACCTAATTTTACCTTGCTGCTGTTGACTGTAAGTTGTTGGTCTGCCAATGGAGGCAATGAATATTCATGACACAGAGCGGTAGGTGCCGTCATACCGTCCGAGCGTGCATCTAAGATAGTGCGGAAGTGTTGTGTCGGATATGGCATTATTTTAATTTTAATTAATACTGTTTAACAGTTAAAAATTATTCATGCCTCAATGTACTTGCCTTTCTTTTAAATTAACTGTTTATAAAACATTCCATGCTTTCCGTCTAGCGATCAACTTGACATTTATTCAGTTTGCGAACAATAATGTTTTCATTACAGTGGCTGTTGTTTTATACTGATGCTGTTGCTGATGCTGCCTAATTTTAATTGGATCCCTATCACATCTTTCAAGGCTTATTTTGTTTCATTCTGTAGGACATTTTGCCTTATGTTTCAGTTCGTGTAACCATCAAGTTGAATTAACACCAGTCAAAAGTTTCTAAGTCGTTATCGGATGCAATGTGTGGAACAGGTCATAGAGTCCTCCAGTGTTGGTATTGTATGTAAAGTTCCACTTTTTACTTGTTATACAAGATAAACCTACACCTCATAGCAGCTTTGTGAATTTCGAAACTATGTCGTGTAGAGTTTGGAAATATATCCCTACAATTGTTAAATAGATTCATATTTAATGCATCGACAGTCCTTTATCAGTGCTTTATCAATGGTGTACATATTCAAGACATGGCAAAAAGTTATATACTTATCATAATGCCTCATTTTAAGGCTATTCCATTTGATCATTGGTTTATTGTTGGGCCAATCCTTTAGATCGATGAGGTTTCAATTATCCTGTACCAGGTTGATGTTTTATTTATCCTGCACCAGGTATTTTTGCCAAGGGTTCATTGAAATTTAGTTATCTGTTCCTTTTCGGCTTGTCCCTAGTCAATACACAGCACTTTAAACCAGTTATGTGCATGGTCACTAACTTATTAAACCACTTCTGTTCTGTGTGTTTTCAAAATAACAACTTCTCTGCAGGGTTCCACACTGCAGTGTGTGCGTGTGTGTGTGTGTGTGTGTGTAGCTCATAGTTATAGTCAATAGTCATAGTCAAAGTTATATAAACAACATGGCGTCCAAAAGGTATATGCACAATAGATCCTGGGCAGGTTGCAAATTGTAATATAATAACACATTTCCTCCAAGTCCACAACTTCATCTTAGGTTGTCATACAAGAAGGTGATACATGAGATAAATGTCATTCCAATTGTCAGCATCACGATTACATCTTTATGTATTAGTTAAAGGGAGTTTACACATTTGTGTGGCTAACCTTTTTAATGCGGGCTAGTTCACTTGAAAAGGATACATGTTCTTCGTGTATTGTTGTCGGAGTGTTAGATAATTTAACCTTTAGATAGTTGTAGATCGTTATGCAAGTACTTGGTATTTCTATTGTGGCTGATAAAACAGTGGAGCACCGACATAAATTGAGCTTGTAGCCTGTAAACAGTCATGTACCGATTGATTGACTTACTGTTCATCAATTACTTAGGCGCTTGATGATGATGATTGTTTACAAAGGTCAAAGGTAAAAATGCAGTTAAAGTCATGTTTAATTAATGATGCTAATTTAGGAACGTTTAACAGTCAGTTTGTTTTTCGAGACACACATTACACTCCAACCTATACATACTTGATAATTTTCTGACATTTATTTATTTTGCCAATGTCTGATGCATCAACTTATGTGGTCGTGGAGAAATGATTGAGGGAAATACCCATTAAAGGTTTTTAGATGTGGTCGTTGTTTGTTCTTAAATACTTCCTCGGCTTTCATGGCGTTATTCTATCAATCCTTTAGCAAGGACAAGGGCCAGAAAGCGGCTAAACAGTTATGCTGCTAAGGCGATAATATATATTGGGGGCCTTTATTTGCTACACCCAGACATTCAGGCTGATGATACCTGTCTTGAACAGGATGGTGTTCATAATTAACTGTGAGGAACACCTTGTTTCTTAAACCAGTTAGCATACCCAAACATCCCGGCTGATGATACCTGTCTTGAACAGGATGGTGTTCATTTATCAAATGTGGGGAACAACTTGTTTCTTAACCAGGAAGCGGCTGGATTTTAATTTTCATTTAAAGTAGGCAGTGATGAGGAAATAGACACTTTTTTGGCACCGTTTCTGTTTTGGGCGTGGCATTCGGATATATTGTTTTTGTTACACACTCTTCGCTGCTGCCAAACAATGTTTTCCTTATTTTTGGCGGTGGATGGGCGCCTGGACACTCTGCTCTATGACTTGGAGTGTCCGGGCGCCCATCCATATGGCGGGCAGCGAAGGTGTGAAAGGAAGGACATATAAGTTTCAGTTTAAATTTATTCAGCTCCTGTATACCCAGAGACTGAATTGTAATCTAAACATAAATTATATACACATTTGCTCTCCGTACGAATTGATAAAAACATTTGAATTGATTGAATTCGGTGCACTTGTACTTATGCTTGAATATCAACCGTGCTTTCAACACTTGCTTAAATGCTTATCAGAAAAGTTGCTTTCATAATGAACATTTAATTTGGTGCACATGTATTTATGTCCTTAATATTGTAATATTCAATCTGCTTTATTGCTTAATGCTTTCTACTGTAAGGGCTTGCCATAATAGTCGTTTGTGCTTACCGGCAGCCCAATTGTTAAACCCCATGCTTGTGGCTTGTTTTTCAATCCATGCCACGCCCAATATTTGCCAAATCTATTAAAGTTTAAAAAATAGTTTGATGTGTTGTTATTACAGTGCTCTCCAATAATACTGGCTATAATATCTGTTATAGTCAACGGTTATTGGAGGACACAAAATTAGCGTTTTGAACTTATGGAGTAAATTTCACGGTGCAGTTTTCGTACATCTACACCGGCAATTTGGATTTATAACGAGGTAATGTGCTTTAGCTTAATGTTAACAATTTCAATTCCCTCCCTCCCAGCCCACAGGATCATTGATTGAAATCGATAATAGTGTTATGAAGTTGTATAAGTACAATACGTTCATTTAAGACATTTCATTATTTGTCAATACTTATATTCAGAAGATAGTATTTTATGTTGCAAGATCATGTTGCTTTCTCTGAGTTATATATTTTCAGTTGATGTCTTCCTCTGGATCCACTTACGTAGTCAACCATTACTGGTGTGGCATGGACATTAAGGACATTTACATACTTGCTGGAAGTTTTGGATTACACCTAGTTGATGTGTTTAACTGTTGTAGTGTTTAATTATCGGCGGGCAGCGAAGGTGTGAAAGGAAGGACATATAAGTTTCAGTTTAAATTTATTCAGCTCCTGTATACCCAGAGACTGAATTGTAATCCAAACATAAATTATATAAATTTGCTGTCATTACGAATTGATAAAAAACATTTGAATTGATTGAATTCGGTGCACTTGTAATTATTTGAATATCAACCGTGCTTTCAACACTTGCTTAAATGCTTATCAGAAAAGTTGCTTTTATAATGAACATTTAATTTGGTGCACATGTATTTATGTCCTTAATATTGTAATATTCAATCTGCTTTATTGCTTAATGCTTTCTACTGTAAGGGCTTGACATAATGGTCTTTTGTGCTTACCGGCAGCCCAATTGTTAGACCCCATGCTTGGGGCTTGTTTTTCAATCCATGCCACGCCCAATATTTGCCAAATCTATTAAAGTTTAAAAAATATTTTGATGTGTTGTTATTACAGTGCTCTCTAGTAATGGCATTGAAATCCTGAATGCATGAATTAATATCCTCATTAGTCATACGATGTTCTAATTTGCCATCTAAAGCAATCAAATTATCATTTATGTCTGCTTTACTGAAACTCTCAATAAAAACATTTTTTGTTATTGTTGCTCCATATATACTTATAACGTAATCGTTCATAATCAATGTTGATGGGCGACGCCTCTACGTTTGGTTTAGAAAAATCTAAGGAGCATGTTACTAAACAATGGTCCGACAAACTATTTGGTTCGCCAACTTCGAACTCACTTACATGTGAAAATAGATTTTGTGAAGACAACACATAGTCAACTAATGAACAACAAATGTATAGCGACGAATCCCTTTATCATTACCAAATCTACCGTTTAAAATGTGTAAAGAACTCTGTTTGCATAAGTCTAGTAGCAGTAACCCATTATTATTAACAAGACCTTTATCCTCAGAAAAAGCGTAACAATTCAACATCAGAAATATAATCATCAGGTAGCATATGCATATGAACATTGTTATCGTTTATAACGTAATCACAGTGTGTGGATGTACGACTGTTAAAGTCACCGAGAATTAGCATTCTGCACTCATTTATACTTTTATTTTCAATATATGCAATATATTCTAACAAACGATCAAAAATATTGGTTTCAACCATTGCCTGGCGGCTGCTGTCATCCGGTAATACAAAGGTTAAGCAAACATATAAATCACTACTAAAAAATAATCTTTGACCCTCAATTTTGACACAGATAATATCATCATCACTGACAAATACCAATGTGTCCTTCGAAACAAACTCTTGTCTAATGTATACTGCTATACTGCCCGAGTTACGCTTACATGATTTCTTATTCTCAGTCCTATGTAACACGAAACACTCAAAACTATCAACATTCACATCGGAAAATTCATCGGTCCACGTTTCAGTGAGCAATACTATATCGTTCGATTTAAAAATTGCATCCAGTTCAATACTTTTCAGTTTATTCGTTCTCTTTGTAATCAAACCTTGAATGTTCAAAAGCGCAAAACGCAGCTTCACCTTCTCAGCGTGCACCTATTTATGTTCAGATGTGTCATGGTTCTTATTCCCAACTGTTTGGCTAAATATAGAAATCCTGGTTCCCGCTCGCGACTTATTGACTCGCTTAATATGTGATATGTGTGGTCCATATGGGTGTTTGGCGTTAAGTACCCAGTCATGGTCTAAATATTTGTAAAATAAGAAGAATTTTAAAGGGATACACGGAAAATTTCGAATGGTTTTCAAACTTCAAAATTATCACGGCTGTTTATATATTTAGTAGCAAATTGTCTTTAAATATTCTTACATTTAATCAAAGAAAATGTTGACTTGTCCATTTTGTCTATGTTATTCTGTCTTAGCTTTATCTATATTGTTGTTGCAATATATTACACAATTAGTAATATGCTAAAAATGGCTTTTGGCTATTCATATCAATATTAATATTGCTTTGCACATATGCAAAGAAATATAAAAAGATCGGACAGGGAAAGTAGCATTCAAGGAGGACAGTCAACAACAAAACACAGAAACAAACACGCAAACAGACAAACAAGAAGGCAAAAGTAATGCAAACGACATCACAAACACAAAAGAGTTGACAATAGGGCTACCGCCTTGGAACGGTCAGTGGCAAAGTAGGCCACTGGGGGTTTAAACCGGTTCTAGGGTGCACCAAACCTCACACTTACCCTACTGTCATCCCATTAAAACATGACAGTGTAAATAGAGAAATCCACGCCATGATCTAATCTCTAACCAAAAAGGCAGCATCAATAGGCAATATAAGTAAAACACAAATATGCTCGTGTAAATTTAAAACAAAAACACAATAGCATAGAAAGCCACAATGAATGTACTCAATGACTTGGCAGAAGCTAGAGCAACAAGAGAATAAACCATTAAGGGCACGACAAGAAAGATATTAGACAAACATCAAACGCCACCGTCCCAATAGGCTTTAGGTAGGAGTCATCATAGGGTCCACAGCCTGTCCGGTCATTGTACAATTAAAAAGGAAAGCATAGTGGCTAACTGTAAAAGGGTTCACCACCAAGTATGCAGTACGTTGCAAAATGATAGGGTCATAACCTCTTTTGATAAACTTTTTAACAAGTTTAACAAAGATAGTATGAAAGTGATCATGACCAAGAATCCTAAGAAGTTTATAAATAACATCACCATAGAAGTTAGGTTGTGATAGTCCTTGTCGCAGAAGAGTCCGTTAAATTACTTTTATATTTGGAACGAAGATCAGGGTTACGATAATAAAATGTTGCGAAGGTTTTACGAAGTTTATGGTAACGGTAACCTTGATGGAGTAGCTTTTTATTTATACGAAGATTACGAATATTAAAGTCCTCAACTCGAGTACAAGCTCTTGAAAAACGAATAAATTGAGACACATACACCCCATAAGAAGTTGCTCGGGTGACATCCCCATCCAAGTGGAGATAATTAACAATGTCAAAATTAAAATCTTCTATCTTGTCATAGATTTTGCTAAATATTTCACCAGTTTCAATCGAGAGATCTAAATCAAGAAAAGAAGCGTTATTTTAAGATATATTAGCTTTGTTAAGCTGAAGTTCTTTAGGACAAATATTATTAACCATAGTTGGAAAGAAAGGGTTGACAATGTTCAATAGGTCATCCAGATACTGAGAGGTGTCATTAAAGGCTTCAATAACCTTTGCCTGGGTATCTGGTGAAAGACTCAACATGAAATCTCTTTCATAGCAAAATAAAAACAAATCTGCGACAAGTGGTGCACAGTTTGTACCCATAGGGATACCAACAATTTGTCTATAAACGGTGGTTCCATACCTGACGAAAATATTATCTAATAGGAATATGAGTTCTTCAAAAACGTCATAGCAAGCCCACAGAGTATAACTGTATAAACTGCCGTTAGTAAAAAATTCTTTAATATTATTACATGCCAAAAATGTAGTATTTTTTCTAGCGAATAATGTTTGAATAAGAGAAATTAGCTTGTCTTTAATAAGGATTAATAAGGTACCAGAACGCTAAGAGTTGACTGCAGTGTCCCCTTAAGGCTTAGACTCCGTTTCCACTGCTTTCAGTATTTACACATTGTACCAGCCAACGGTTATTAATAATGAATATGACCCCTAAACTGAACATGAACTGCAAGCTTTACAAATGACACTCACTAGTTGCAGTTTCATTTGCACCCTAAAGTATTTCACGTCTGGACTTAATATTAATCCTAAATTTTTATTGTACTCTTAGAAAAATGCGTATTATAATTCAACACGTCATACATTTCAACAACCCCACTTGTAAGCATTTTGTATCATAATTCAACACGTAATACACTTCATCAACCCCGACTTGTAAGGATTATGTATAATAATTCAACACATAATACACTTCATCAACCCCGACTTGTAAGGATTATGTATAATAATTCAACACATAATACACTTCATCAACCCCGGCTTGTAAGGATTATGTATAATAATTCAACACGTAATGCACTTCAACCACCCCAATTGTAAGGATTATGTATAATAATTAAACACGTAATACACTTCATCAACCTCCACTTGTAAGGATTATGTATAATAATTCAACACGTAATGCACTTCAACAACCCCAGTTGTAAGGATTATGTATAATAATTCAACACGTAATGCACTTCAACAACCACAATTGTAAGGATTATGTATAATAATTCAACAGGTAATGCACTTCAACAACCCCAATTGTAAGGATTATGCATAATAATAAAACACGTAATACACTTCATCAACCTCCACTTGTAAGGATTATGTATAATAATTCAACACGTAATGCACTTCAACAACCTCAGTTGTAAGGGTTATGTATAATAATTCAACACGTAATGCACTTCAACAACCACAATTGTAAGGATTATGTATAATAATTCAACACGTAATACACTTCATCAACCTCCACTTGTAAGGATTATGTATAATAATTCAACACGTAATACACTTCATCAACCTCCACTTGGAAGGATTATGTATAATAATTCAACACGTAATGCACTTCAACAACCCCAGTTGTAAGGATTATATATAATAATTCAACACGTAATGCACTTCAACAACCACAATTGTAAGGATTATGTATACTAATTCAACCGGTGATGCACTTCAACAACCCCAATTGTAAGGATTATGTATAATAATTCAACACGTAATACACTTCAACAACCCCAATTGTAAGGATTATGTATAATAATTCAACACGTAATACACTTCAACAACCCCAATTGTAAGGATTATGTATAATAATTCAACACGTCATACACTTCAACAACCCCACTTGTAAGCATTTTGTATAATAATTCAATACGTAATAAACTTCAACAACCCCGACTTGTAAGGATTATGTATAATAATTCAACACATAATACACTTCATCAACCCCGACTTGTAAGGATTATGTATAATAATTCAACACGTAATGCACTTCAACAACCCCAACTGTAAGGATAATGTATAATAATTAAACACGTAATACACTTCATCAACCTCCACTTGTAAGGATTATGTATAATATTTCAACACGTAATGCACTTCAACAACCCCAGTTGTAAGGATTATGTATAATAATTCAACACGTAATGCACTTCAACAACCACAATTGTAAGGATTATGTATAATAATTCAACAGGTAATGCACTTCAACAACCCCAATTGTAAGGATTATGTATAATAATTCAACACGTAATACACTTCAACAACCCCAATTGTAAGGATTATGTATAATAATTCAACACGTAATGCACTTCAACAACCCCAATTGTAAGGATTATGTATAATAATTCAACACGTAATGCACTTCAACAACCCCAATTGTAAGGATTATGTATAATAATTCAACACGTAATGCACTTCAACCACCCCAATTGTAAGGATTATGTATAATAATTCAACACGTAATGCACTTCAACCACCCCAATTGTAAGGATTATGTATAATAATTCAACACGTAATGCACTTCAACCACCCCAATTGTAAGGATTATGTATAATAATTCAACACGTAATGCACTTCAACCACCCCAATTGTAAGGATTATGTATAATAATTCAACAGGTAATGCACTTCAACAACCCCAGTTGTAAGGATTATGTATAATAATTCAACACGTAATGCACTTCAACAACCCCAGTTGTAAGGATTATGTATAATAATTCAACACGTAATGCACTTCAACAACCCCAGTTGTAAGGATTATGTATAATAATTCAACACGTAATGCAAATCAACAATCCCAATTGTAAGGATTATGTATAATAATTCAATACGTAATGCACTTCAACAACCCCAATTGTAAGGATTATGTATAATAATTCAACAGGTAATGCACTTCAACAACCCCAATTGTAAGGATTATATATAATAATTCAACACGTAATGCACTTCAACAACCCCAATTGTAAGGATTATGTATAATAATTCAACACGTAATGCACTTCAACAATCCCAGTTGTAAGGATTATGTATACTAATTCAACACGTAATGCACTTCAACAACGCCAGTTGTAAGGATTATGTATAATAATTCAACACGTAATGCACTTCAACAACCCCAGTTGTAAGGATTATGTATAATAATTCAACACGTAATGCACTTCAACAACCCCAGTTGTAAGGATTATGTATAATAATTCAACACGTAATGCACTTCATCAACCCCAATTGTAAGGATTATGTATAATAATTCAACACGTAATACACTGCAACAACCCCATTTGTAAGGAGTATGTATAATAATTCAACACGTAATGCACTTCAACAACCCCAATTGTAAGGATTATGTATAATAACTCAACACGTAATGCACTTCAACAACCACAATTGTAAGGATTATGTATAATAATTCAACAGGTAATACACTTCAACAATCCCACTTGTAAGGATTATGTATAATAATTCAACACGTAATGTACAATTCAACACGTAATGCACTTCAACAATCCCAAATTTAAGGATTATTTATAATAATTCAACACGTAACACACTTCATCAACCCCCACTTGTAAGGAGTATGTATAATAATTCAAAACGTAATGCACTTCAACAACCCCAATTGTAAGGATTATGTATAATAATTCAACACGTAATACACTTCATCAACCCCCACTTGTAAGGATTATGTATAATAATTCAAAACGTAATGCACTTCAACAACCCCAATTGTAAGGATTATGTATAATAATTCAACACGTAATACACTTCATCAACCCCCACTTGTAAGGATTATGTATAATAATTCAACACGTTATAAACTTCATCAACCCCCAATTGTAAGGATTATGTATAACAATTCAACACGTAATGCACTTCAACAACCCCAATTGTAAGGATTATGTATAATAATTCAACACGTAATACACTTCATCAACCCCCAATTGTAAGTATTATGTATAATAATTCAACACGTAATGCACTTCAACAACCCCAATTGTAAGGATTATGTATAATAATTCAACACGTAATGCACTGCAACAATCCCACTTGTAAGGATTATGTATAATAATTCAACACGTAATGCACTTCAACAACCCCAATTGTAAGGATTATGTATAATAATTCAACACGTAATGCACTTCAACAATCCCAATTGTAAGGATTATGTATAATAATTCAACACGTAATGCACTTCAACAACCCCAATTGTAAGGATTATGTAGAATAATTCAACACGTAATGCACTTCAACAATCCCAATTGTAAGGATTATGTATAATAATTCAACACGTAATGCACTTCAACAACCCCAATTGTAAGGATTATGTATAATAATTCAACACGTAATGCACTTCAACAATCCCAGTTGTAAGGATTATGTATAATAATTCAACACGTAATGCACTTCAACAACCCCAATTGTAAGGATTATGTATAATAATTCAACAGGTAATGCACTTCAACAACCCCAATTGTAAGGATTATGTATAATAATTCAACACGTAATGCACTGCAACAATCCCACTTGTAAGGATTATGTATAATAATTCAACACGTAATGCACTTCAACAATCCCAATTGTAAGGATTATGTATAATAATTCAACAGGTAATGCACTTCAACAACCCCAATTGTAAGGATTATGTATAATAATTCAACACGTTATGCACTGCAACAATCCCACTTGTAAGGATTATGTATAATAATTCAACACGTAATGCACTTCAACAATCCCAATTGTAAGGATTATGTATAATAATTCAACACGTAATGCACTTCAACAACCCCAGTTGTAAGGATTATGTATAATAATTCAACACGTAATGCACTTCAACAACCCCAATTGTAAGGATTATGTATAATAATTCAACACGTAATGCACTTCAACAACCCCAATTGTAAGGATTATGTATAATAATTCAACACGTAATGCACTTCAACCACCCCAATTGTAAGGATTATGTATAATAATTCAACACGTAATACACTTCAACAACCCCAATTGTAAGGATTATGTATAATAATTCAACACGTAATGCACTTCAACCACACCAATTGTAAGGATTATGTATAATAATTCAACACGTAATGCACTTCAATAACCCCAATTGTAAGGATTATGTATAATAATTCAACACGTAATGCACTTCAACCACCCCAATTGTAAGGATTATGTATAATAATTCAACACGTAATACACTGCAACAATCCCACTTGTAAGGATTATGTATAATAATTCAACACCTAATTCTCTTCAACAGCCCCAATTGTAAGGATTATGTATTATAAATCAACACGTAATAAACTTCAACACCACCACTTAAAAGGATTATGTATAAGAACCCAATGTGTAATACACTTCACGTGAGTTCGTACCGTTATCTAGGATTTGATATAAACAAATCACTTAATTACACACATGGTGTGAAAATACTTAACGACGCAGGCGGCAGGTCACTAGGTGCGCTCATGGCCATTTTAACACTTACGAAAAACTGTATAATAGTACAGTTATTCCGGTCACCGATTACGCTGCAGGTGTGTGGGGCTACACACAATACGATGATCTGGATAGGCTGCATCACAAAGCCATTCGAAGATTTCTCGGGGTGGGAAGGCAAACGTCATTGGCGGCTCTAGATGGAGATACACGGTTAGGACGACACTGCGACATAGTTCGTTTATGACACAGACTGTCAAGGTAACCGCCAACTCGAATAGCCTATCGTGTGTTAATGTGGGCCCTTAACAACACTGTACATTTAAGAGACACTTGGTGTTCGGTTTTGAAAATCATACTAGATGAATGCAAAACTGTCAACTTTTTTGAAATTGACATCGTTAAAAATGTTTCTCTTCGTTATTTATTAAATATTGTTAAAACAAAGTTGAAACAAAAACTCATTACGAATTGGCAAGCCGATGTGATAAACTCACCAAAACTTAAAACCGGCTATACACGCGAACACTATTTAGACAAGCAGTTGTCGTTTAAACAGCGATCAGCCATTGCTCGTTTCAGATGTGGTGTTTTCCCTCTCGCTGTTGAGCTTGGTCGATACAGACGCCCCCAAGAACCGATTGTAAAACGTGTGATGAAGGGAAGTGATGAAACGCACTTCCTGGTAACGTATAAATCTTACCACGGGCTTCGAAATGAACATTTTGGCGATAATGGTGGAACTGGTAGTGACACTGATGTTTGTTTATAATGAAAAATGTATATAATGTATACAATGAAAAATGTAGATTTATATATTAGCAAACGGTTTGATTGAAGCATTTGATGAACGTATTGAACTACTTAAACGCTAAGACAGAACAAACAATAATTGTGTCTGTTAAATGTGATTAAAGGCGTGTTTATGCATGATAAATACTCTTAACTGTCATTTAACTGTTACAGTATATAAAATAGAGTCATTATTCAATGCTGTGAAATCATTATATAGAAACGGATAATAACTAGACAAGGAACAGTTACACAATAACAGAGTCAATCAATTGATTGAGTGATTGAATATTGTTTAACGGCTCATCAACACAGTATATGTTATTTAGAGCCGCCCCTGAGAGAGGGGAAGCATACATAGGAATCCGGGAACCCTGTCCTACTCTTATTATCGAATATATTCCTATGGTTCTTTAACGTGCTCGGAGGATAAACCGATACACGGGACCATCCGACGGACGAGGCGAAGGGAAAGTGCCCAAGAACACACCGACGAAACTCAGTGGCACCACGGAGGATTGAACCCGGGGCCTCCGGTTATAAATCCGCCGCGCTACGGACTGCGCCACGCCGGTGTAACATTAAATATTGACCCCGTTGAAAATTGACCCCATGGGTCCTTTTTCAACGTTGAGAATTGACCCCGCCAACATTTCAACATTAAATTTTGATCAAAGAGGTCGTTGAAAACTGATCAGTCGTTAAATTTTGATCAGTCATGGGGTCATTTTTTAACGGTTAGTTAAATTTAAATTAAACGTCGGAGATCGTCTGTTTGTAGAAGAGAAACACACTGGAAAGAACCAGAAACTATCGCAGGCTTGCTGGATAGCTTCTTTAACAATAATTTCACAAGGCCGAGCCCGGGCTCAAACTTACAACTTCTCCGAGATAGGCGAGATCATCTATATGTTGGACAGAGAACTGTTAACGAAAGTTTACCCCAATGATTTTCGACAGGTGGGTGGGGTGTGGTCGGACTTAGACAGGCACATCGAGACTGCCACACAGGAAGTATCTTTTCCGATCATAACAAGATATTTATAAGGGATATCTCTGTAAATTATAGTGATATCTCTTTAACACAAAGAGATGTATTTTTACGCTATAAAGATATATCTTTATGTTAAAGTATGGAAGCGTCCTAGTGCCAGGTTTGAAATATTTTTATCTCATAATTAGGAGTTACTCAGTCCTAATTAGGAGATACTGTCTCATAATTAGGAGTTACTATCTCATAATTAGGAGTTACTAAGTCCTAATTAGAAGATACTATCTCCTAATTAGGAGATACTATCTCATAATCAGGAATTACTATCTCATAATTAGGAGTTACTATCTCATAATTAGGAGGTACTAAGTCCTAATTAGGAGATACTATCTCATAATTAGGAGTTACTATCTCATAATTAGGAGATACTATCTCATAATTAGGAGTTACTAAGTACTAATTAGGAGTTACTAAGTCCTAATTAGGAGTTATTAAGTACTAACTAGGAGTTACTAAGTCCTAATTAGGAGAAACTATCTCATAATTATGAGATACTGAACCCTGTTCAAAATGTGCCGGAATTCCATATGACCGATGACCCCTAGAAGAATGTTAGTCTTGTGAGGTTACGTTGTGTGGCCTCGTGAATGTCCCAGTTCCAGAGAAAACCATGCTTCTCATTCGTGCTCGGTGTAAAGCACCATTACATGCGACCTCAGTTTTAGGTCTCATCCGATAGCCCGTTAGTCATTATATGGAGGAGCCGGGGATCGAACCCGTGGTCCCATTATTGACAGTCCGGTGCTCTACCAATTGAACTAACCGAGGACACCAAAGCGCCATATACGGGGCCTAGGTTTTAAGTCTCACCCGAAAGACTGTTAGTTTTGTTATTGCGGATCTGTACCGTGGCCATACGATTAACAGTCCAGCGTTCTACTAACTGAGCTAACCGGATTATTTTATTGGCATTGTGTTGTCGTTGAATGCGTTGACTAGTTATGGTTGGCGCGAGTATTGGTGCACCCTAGAACCATCCCCAGTGGTGCTTTTGCTGTTGACCGTTCCAGAGCGGTAGCCCTTTTGAGCACCTTGATTATCACAGATTACAGATTTTTTTATCAGAGGGTCCGCCGCCATTAATTATCCCTGTATAATTAGCAATTATATTTAGGTGTGTAAAAAGGACGAGGGTTTCGGACCGTGCCTTTTAGAACGTGGATTTTTCTGGCCCCGCTACCTATATAATACAATGGAGCATCCCCAACAAAGGGACAAAACCGTACAAAGTACAGTAGTAGGCTATAAGAACGTATTTCATAATTATGAGATAGTATCTCCTAATTAGGACTTAGTAACTCCTAATTAGGACTTAGTAACTCCTAATTATGCGATAGTATCTCCTAATTAGGACTTAGTAACTCCTAATTATGAGATAGTAACTACTAAATACGAGATATTATATCCTAATTAGGACTTAGTAACTCCTAATTATGAGATAGTAACTCCTAATTACGAGACAGTATCTCCTAATTAGGACTTAGTAACTCCTAATTATGAGATAAAAAATATTTCACACCTGGCACTAGGACGCTTCCATATTAAAGCGATAGCTCTCTTGTGTAATAGGTATCTCTTTTAGACGGTTTGCCATAGAAAACTGTGTAACTGGCAGAAAAGGTAAACTTATACTCGAGGAGCTTATGGGGGACACGTGACCAATGGAAAGACGCCTGATCAGTGTTTGTAAACACCAAAATAATTTTGGGCGTGTAAAATAAGGCGCGTTTGAAAATACACCGGCGGCTTTGATGCTGTGAGCTAAGTCAAGTTTGAACTACATAAAAGATGCCGCAAAGAAAGATCAAAGACGCCGACGCCGCGTATGAAGCGACGTTCTTTTAACCAAAAAGAGCGCCAAAGTGAAAACGTTTCACGTTCACATTTGCACTTTGGTCTGTAAGCACGATGGAGGGTCTGGACGAAATAAAGACGTATATACTGAAGAAAGAATATCCAAGCCGATTAAATAATGTATTTAAGAAAAGAAACTTTAGAAGGCAGTGTGTAGGTTATACCATTGACGAGTCAGGCGTTTTGTTAAAAACACGGCAAGAGGGTGTTGGACGATTCAGACTTGGACAAGGCATTGGGAAGCATACACAACCAGCCGCATGGCGGTCACTTAGGCATAAACAAAACGTAAGTGCGATCATAATGATTTTCATATAAAGGTCTTGTTATGATAGCAAACTTATTTGTAGGGTCTATAATCACACCACAAACATGTTTTGATGATGGTTACCGGCATATCGACTTCCGTCTATTCTACATTTATCTTTCTTAATATATGAAGTACGTGATAATTCAAAAGACACCCCATTAGATAGGCCTCCGGGAGCAAGTCAGCTATCGGAGTGTCTGGTTCGATCCTACCAGCTATCGATTCTGAATTTGTTCATGGTCGGCCATTGATCCCAAAGCCTATTGGAACTGTCGAACGTGTTTCTGGACAATGATTCCGTGGCAATTGTGAATATTTGTGTTCGGTGCAGCCTCCGGGTTCTAGTTAAAAGTATTATGTTAACCTTTAACTTTGAGAAAAATACCCGTGTGATAATTTTACAACGGACTTGATTTTGATAATATAATCCCTCTAAAAGGTATCTAAAACACTAGAGCCTAGAGCCTCAGGACAGCCTTGTGGACTTTGGGTCCGTATGGTAACTCGTCTAGACTATAAAGTAAATGCATTTTAAATATGTGCCTCACTGTGTTATGCATGGGACAAATGCGCCATCGATGAGGGACTTCGATCACTAACTATAGTTTAACTATGGTCGTTGATCATGTCTAGTAAAGGAGTAATGCGAACTTACTCTAGTTAAACTATAGTTTTACGCGGCATAGTGTAAAATCTGGAATGTGTTTACTTTATCATATAAATATATGTCAATCCAAAATTAACAACTAAAACTAGAATAAATACTGGCACATGAACAAATGTGTGATATATAGAGTATAGTCTCAGCGAGTTGGTTACCAATTGAATACAGGCACATGAACAAATATGTAATATATAGTGTCTAGTCTCAGCGAGTTGGTTACCAAATGAATACAGGCACATGAACAAATATGTAATAGTCTATATAGAGTCTAGTCTCAGCGAGTTGGTTACCAACTGACTTTCATACAACACCGAGATGGGCTAAGCCCATCGAGGTTTTTAAATAAGGCCATACCGAGTTTTTTCTATCTTTAGCGGGTCATCCTACATAACACATCTAATGAAAACAAACATTTCTCCTCTGGTTGAAAGAGTCATCCTGCATAACAAATAAAAAATATACTGTAAATAAACATTTCTCCTCTGGCTGATGCAGTCATACTTTTAAAATAAACGTTTTTCGACATACGTTCTTCTTAACTTATTCTTAATTTTACTTGCGTACACACGTTTCATCAACGTATCTATATGTTATCACATATTCGAAAACTAGATCTGGCACACTCCCTTTAATGTAGTGCATGCCTATTAAGACTCCATATTGTAGCAATTTAGATGATGTTTCTCTTTATACGAGCATGACATTTTGTTTGCTTCAGGTAATAAGTACATCCTTGTGTTTACTGAATATCTCACGAAGTGGGTGGATGCGCACGCGATCCCAAATAAGAATGCAGAGACAATTTTAAACTGTTTCATCCAGTTTGTGTGCGCTCATGGAGTTCCAGAAAATTTAATAACAGACCAAGGCCGAGAATTCTGCAATCAACTCTAATGACCTATTTTGCAAGAAAATGGGAATAGCACACAAGGTTGCATCTTCATACCATCCACAAACGGGTGGACACACTGAACGATTTAATCGCACCCTTTCTAACATGCTGGTTCATTATGTTAATGAAAACCACGATGACTGGGACACAAAAATACCATACGTTTTATTTGCCTATAGAACAGCTGAACATCAACGACAAAACAAACTCCTTTTTTCCTTGTGTATGGTAGGAAAGTCCGTCTTCCTATTGATGTAGAGCTGCCATCAACTGCTTGTGCGCAAACGGATCTTACCGAGAGGGTAAATGTATTTCTGGAATTAACTCGGTATCGAGAATCTGCAGCTAAGAACATTAAGACAAAACAGTTAAAGCAGAAGAAACACCACGATAAAAAGGTGAAGGCATGTGTGTTTAATGTTGGTGATGAAATATTACTACACAACACCCGGAAACTAACGAGAAAAGGAGGCAAACTAGATACGCTGTGGACGGGACCGTACATTGTTGAAATGGTGTTAAATAATGGTTGTTATCGGCTGGAAGGCAAGTTAGTAGCCGTGAATGGAAACAGACTTAAAGCCTACAGAAGATCGGAGAGTATGACATCTGACACGGCGAGCCAGCCTGACAACGTGGCCGATAGGCCCAACCAACGTGACAAGAAATCTGACACCGCCAGTCGGCGTGACAAGAAACCAGACACCGCCAGTCAGCGTGACAAGAAACCAGACAGCGCCAGTCAGCATGACAAGAAACCAGACAGCGCCAGTCAGCGTGACAAGAAACCAGACACCGCCAGTCAGCGTGACAATACACAAGACACCGCCAGTCAGCGTCACAAGAAACCAGACTCCGCCAGTCAGCGTGACAAGAAACCAGACACCGCCAGTCAGTGTGACAAGAAACCAGACACCGCCATTGAGCGTGACAAGAAACCAGACACCGCCAGTCAGCGTGACAAGAAACCAGACACCTCCAGTCAGCGTGACAAGACACCAGACACCGCCAGTCAGCGTGACAAGAAACCAGATAACTCCAGTCAGCGTAACAAGACACCAGACACCGCAAGTCAGCGTGACAAGACACCAGACACCGCCAGTCAGCGTGACAACAAAACAGACACCGCCAGTCAGCGTGACAAGACACCTGACACCGCCAGTCAGCGTGACAAGACACCAGACACCGCCAGTCAGCGTGACAACAAACCTGACATCGCCATACAGCGTGACAACAAACCTGACACCGCCAGTCAGCGTGACAAGACACCAGACACCGCCAGTCAGCGTGACAACGTGCCTGGCACCATCAGCCAGCAATACAAAAGAAAACAACAAGAATGTGGCATTCCCCTAAAGAAAAGAAAAGTGTACATGGATGACGACAAGAGTAATGAAGATGTTGCAATTACTCACGTGAAGGCTAGTAGTAGCATATCATTTGACCCGGTTGGACATAAGTGGCAAGATGAAAAATGTCAGGTCTTTGGAATAAAAGTCAGGAACTATCATAAACAGGCTAATAATAGACCAGTGAGTATTAATGCCCGACCAGACAAAACTGCACAAATGAGAGGCGATGGCAATTACTTGTTCCGAACATTCAGCTATATGGTATCTGGGGTACAAAGTTACCATACTGCAATAAGACACAGTGTTATACATTATATCTTAACGAACTGTGCACTATTTGAGGGATATACGGATGAAACTTTAGCGGTGTATCTGAATAAAACCGAAATGTGGAAATGTGGACAATGGGGGACGGATGTGGAAATTCGGGCATTTGCAACCATGTTAAACACCAACGTGTATGTTTATTGGAGAGCACTGTAATAACAACACATCAAAATATTTTTTTAAATTTTAATAGATTTGGCAAATATTGGGCGTGGCATGGATTGAAAAACAAGCCCCAAGCATGGGGTTTAACAATTGGGCTGCCGGTAAGCACAAAAGACCATTATGGCAAGCCCTTACAGTAGAAAGCATTAAGCAATAAAGCAGATGAATATTACACTATTAAGGACATAAATACATGTGCACCAAATTAAATGTTCATTATGAAAGCAACTTTTCTGATAAGCATTTAAGCAAGTGTTGAAAGCACGGTTGATATTCAAGCATAATTACAAGTGCACCGAATTCAATCAATTCAAATGTTTTTTATCAATTCGTACGGACAGCTAATTTGTATATAATTTATGTTTAGATTACAATTCAGTCTCTGGGTATACAGGAGCTGAATAAATTTAAACTGAAACTTATATGTCCTTCCTTTCACACCTTCGCTGCCCGCCATATGGATGGGCGCCCGGACACTCCAAGTAATAGAGTAGAGTGTCCAGGCGCCCATCCACCGCCAAAAATAGGGGAAAACTTTTTTGGCAGCAGCGAAGAGTGTGTATCAAAAACAAAATATCCGAATGCCACGCCCAAAACAGAAACGGTGCCAAAAAAATATCTATTTTCTCATCACTGCCTACTTTAAATGAAACATTAAAATCCAGCCGCTAACTGGTTAAGAAACAAGTTGCTCCCCACATTTAATAAATGAACACCATCCTGTTCAAGACAGGTATCATCAGCCTGAATGTCTGGGTGTAGAAAATAAAGGCCCCCAATATCTATTATCGCCTTAGCAGCGTAACTGTTTAACCGCTTTCTGGCCCTTGTCCTTGCTAAAGGATTGATAGATAATGCCATGAAAGCCGAGGAAGTATTTAAGAACAAACAACGACCACATCTAAAAACCGTTAATGGGTATTTCCCTGAATCATTTCTCCACGACCACATGAGTTGATGCATCAGACATTGGCAAAATAAATAAATGTCAGTAAATTATCAAGTATGTAAAGGTTGGAGGATGATTTAACTGTAATGTGAGTCTCGAAAAACAAACTGACTGTTAAACGTGCCTAAATTAGCATCAGGAATATCGATCTTAAGCGGATAAATAATATGAAGTGTAACATATACATGATACTCAGTTGCAGACTTAGAACTCTGAATGATTTCTAATAAAGCATGTATCTTTCCTACTGTTTCGCGTGCCATGGTTATTTTCATTTCAGACAGCAAACAACTGATATACATTTGTTTGTGTACAATATGCACATTTTCTTAAGTGTATTAACTTTTGTCTCCTGGATAATCAAGTTTATTGCTATTGTAAACATGACTTTAACTGCATTTTTACCTTTGACCTACGATCGATTTTAGACTTGTGGAAACAATCATCATCATCAAGCGCCGAAGTAATTGATGAACAGTAAGTCAATCAATCGGTACATGAACTACAACTATCTAAAGGCTAAACCATCTAACACTCCGACAACAATACACGAAGAACATGTATCCTTTTCAAGTAAACTAGCCCGCATTAAACAGGTTAGCCACACAACTGTGTAAACTCCCTGTAACTAATACATAAAGATGTCATCGTGATGCTGACAATTGGAATGACATTTGTCTCATTTATGATCTTCTTGTATGACAACCTAAGATGAAGTTGGTGACTTGGAGGAAATGTGTTATTATAGTACAATTTGCAACCTGCCCAGGATCTATTGTGCATATACCTTTTGGACGCCATGTTGTTTATATAACTTTGACTATGACTATTGTCAAATAAACCAGAGCTACACACACACACACGCACAAACTGCATTGTGGAACCCTGCAGAGAAGTTGTTATTTTGAATAGACACAGCACAGAAGTGGTTTTATAATTTAGTGACCATGCACATAACTGGTTTAAAGTGCGGTGTATTGACTAGGGACAAGCCGAAAAGACAGATAACTAAATTTCAATGAACCCCTGGCAAAAATACCTAGTGCAGGATAAATAAAAAATCAACCTGGTACAGGATATTTGAAACCTCATCGATCCAATAGATTGGCCCAACAATAAACCAATGATCAAATGGAATAGCCTTAAAATGAGGCATTATGATAAGTATGCAACCATTTGCCATGTCTTGAATATGTCCACCACTGATGAAGCACTGATAAGGCACTGTCGATGCATTAAATATAAATGAATTAAACATTGTAGGGATATATTTCCAAACACTACACGACAAAGTTTCGAAATTCACAAAGCTGCTATGAGTAACAAGTAAAAAGTGGAACTTTACATACAATACCAACACTGGAGGACTATGTGACCTGTTCCACACATTGCATCCGATACCGACATAGAAAACTTTGACTGGTGTTAAGATAACTTGATGGTTACGCGAACTGAAAAATAAGGCAAAATGTCCTAAAGATTGAAACAAAATAAGCCTTGAAAGATGTGATAGAGATCCAATTAAGATTAGGCAGCATCAGCAACAGCGTCAGTATAAAACAACAGCCACTGTAATGAAAACATTATTGTACGCAAACTGAATAAATGTCAAGTTGATCGCTAGACGATAAGCATGGAATGTTTTATAAACAGTTAATTTAGAAGAACGGCAAGTACAATTGAGGCATGAATAATTTTTAACTGTTAAACAGTATTAATTCAAATTAAAATAATGCCATATCCGACACAATACTTCCGCACCATCTTAGACGCACGCTCGGAAGGTATGACGTCATCTACCGCTCTGGGTCATGAATATGCATTGCCTCCATTGGCAGACCAACAACTTACAGCCAACAGCAGCAAGGTAAAATTAGGTGAAATGAACAACTGGTGAGACGTACTTATCAGCAGTAAGAAAACATATTACCTAAACACTCCAATTACATGGTTAGCATCATAAAACACAATTACACGAACAGCCTTGGAGTTAAATAATAGCAGCAGAATCTTAAACAACGCTGATTACAAACAGGATAATGATTACTTGGAGACCATTTTAAACTTCCTAGTTTTTAAACTTTCTAGTGTGAACTGTTTGCAGTAACAATGTGTAACAAAAAGGAAAGGTGTGAAACAATCTACAGTCATACATCACTTACCCACATCTCCAATGAAAATGCAGTTTGCATTTGCAGACTCCTGGTGTAAAATATGATATTTGGAGAGGTTTGCATTATACAACAGCAGGAAGTGGTGTAAAAAATTATACCATAAAAAAAAACAAACACATATCTAGCCAATTATTTATGGGGTTGTTTTTATTTTTTTATTTTATATTTTTTTGTTTTTTTATGATATTATTTTTATTTTATATGTCCCAACTGACTAACCCACTGACTTTAAACCCATAATAAAGTGTATAAAAACGAGTCCTGTTTCCGTAGGCATCTGTAACATCTGTTCCTCTAGCTGCCTAACATCTTTGTACTGCCTGTTCGGCCTCTTCTGCAATCGAACGAGCCACCCAACGATCTGTGACATAACTGACTTGCTGAACGATATGTCTTTACACCGGGAGACAGTACATGCAACCGCTGACTTTTCCCGGCAGAGCTGGCTCGCACCATCGAACTTGCTCGCTTTCCACGACGCATTATCCAGTGTGAATATGTAAACAAAATCAACGTAGATTGTATAAACTGAGAAAATAAAATCCTATTCGAAATATTAATACCAACTTACTGGAATAATTTTTGTTTATTTATTTATTTATTTATTTATTTATTTATTTTTTTTAAAAAAAAATCTATTTTTTTTATTTTTTTTTTATTTTTTTTTTTATATATTTGTAATTATTACGATTATTATTATATATATGTATATATTCATCATTGTTATTAGCCCACTATCATTATAAAATTATTTATTTATTAAGCTATGCCGTAAACATTTGCAGTTAGAATGCAGGGGCGAATCCAGGATTTCAGCTTAGTGGCGTAAGATTTTGGTAAATTTTCGGGTACGTCTTATAAAACGGATGCGATAGTGCATTGCTAGGGTAAAACAGTCCGTTTTCAAACAAAAGGATTTAACAATGTGTTAATTAAACAACTCATTAGCCATTATGCGTTGAGCGAGCGAAGCGAGAGAGAACATTTATTTTTTATTATTTATTTTTTACTGAGGGCGTGCACCGAAATTGCTTGATATTTTATCTGCAGTAACATGGACATACATGTATGAATAAAAAAGGGGCGTTCTCAAACAAAAGGATTTAACAGTGTGTTAATTAAACCACTCATTAGCCATAATGCGAGCGAGCGAAGCGAGCAAGATCTTTTTTTTACACTGAGGGCGTGCATCGTAATTGTTTGATATTTTATCTACAGTAACATGGACATACATCCTTTGATATCTGATCTACAGTAACATGGACATACATGTATGATCCGGATTTTTTAGGGGGCGCGCACCAGGTGCCCACCACCGGTATCCGCTAGTGGAATGTACCAAACCGCATTATTCTTGAAACACACTCAAATGCCACTTATTGTTCTATCAACTACTGACCCAGTTAACTTGAAAATAAATGCTGTATAGGCTGTAGCCAGTACACAAAATGTTGCTGGTAGATAATAGTTGTATTATTACACTTTAAACCTGCGACAGGCTCTGCAGTGAAGTAAAGGGACATTCCACTTTGGAATTGAGGGTCGCAGGTGGAGTAGTTTCGCCCAAAACCTCGCTTAAAACGAACGGTTTTAAAAAACAAACAAAGCAAAAAACGAAGTTATCAACGTTTAGACTCTATTTAAATTCGTCAAAGTCGACGCCACACATAAACCACGCAATATGAGAGTAATATTAATCAACGTTTACCTACTCCCTGGCATGACGTCATTCATAAACCACGCAGCATATTTAGGGCAAAACTAATCGCGTGGGAAACCCCACATTTCGGGAATATTAATTAAATAATATACGAGAACGTTGTTATTTATTTATAGTTATATCAATTAGCAAAGGAATCGCACATAATAGAAACAAATAAAGAGACGAAATAAAGCTTACGTTAATTGAAAGAAAAATTGTTCAATCAAAATGGCCGACCTAGTAAGGTGAAATAGGAGACTATATTTACATCGACCAACAACGTATATACTGTATGATTAAAATAAAACGAATACAACCTAATCGAAGATAAAATCATGAGCAACAGGAATATGACAAAAAGAATTGATAGATCATGCGAGTATGATTTCAATGAATTTAAATTGTTAACATAAGCTAAAGCACAGTACCTCGATGTGAATCCAAGATGACGGTGTAGATCTACGAAAACTGCACCGTGAAATTTACTCCCTAAGTTCAAAACGCTAATTTTGTGTCATCCAATAACCGTTGACTATAACAGATATTATAGTCAGTAGTATTGCAATTACGGAGGAAGAACATGCTGGACCAATTTTCCGCCAATAAATTCAACGGCCGAAGGCAACGTTTACATGCTGCACCGCAATGACCACTACGAGCCCGTGTTAGACGTTAACGATGATATCTTTAGCAAACCTCCATATTTACCAACTGGCAAATATGTTCCAACACAATTCAAGGGGTATGTGTCAGACATCGTTCTCGGCGCTGCACATGTCAACAATTACTGCGATGAGAGAATTTTACAGGAAATAGAAACGTGTCCAGACACCATTTACGTCCATACTTTCAAAATATATATATATAGCAAACCAGATGGATCCGAATATTTTCAATCTTCTCTGTGACGAAGAGGACTTTGCTACTCACTGGCTGTAATTTTCCATTCCAAATGTGCAGTTACTGTTTTTGTTTTCCATATTAGCATACTTTATAATACAAATAAATGTCTTGCGTTTTCATTGGTCAAGCGTCATAATCCCGTTATTCCGTTGACAAAATAATGAACTAAACCAATAAATATAGAAAACTGTCTTGATGACTTAAAAGCTACACAGTTCGTAGATTTTGACCCTAAGCAATTTATAACGATAATTGTTCATGTTCCGTTATGTAAATGAAATGACAAGAGCTACGCATTATAAATAGTAATAAAATGGTCCACAAAGGGCAATACTTAGCGTAAAATGAAGTTGTAAAATTATTGCATCTGCAGTATTCTAAATTCGTTATAATAGTTCTTGACAGTGTATACTTGGGCATATGCCATGTCAGTGCTCATATAACCCCTTGGCTAACGCCTCCGTATACACTGTCAAGAACCAGTATAACTAATAATGTATACTCCATATATAGATAAAGAGGCGTATCGATATGAATATGGAACATGCACATATTTACCTAAATTTTAAAGTAATACATGAAATTAAACCGTTGAACAGTGTAAATCGTTTAGTTAAACGGGTACTTGGAGTGACTGAAACGCAAATTTACCACACTTTCAGTAAATTAAATGTGTTTGACAATTAACTACGAAACTACTATTTCGCGGGGAAAGTTGACTCTTTTTTACCAATTTTAACGAGACCATATATAGTGTATAGCAATGATTAAATGCATTTTATATAAATGCATTTTGATAGTGAATTTAAGTCGATATGCCTCTATAAGGCATATGATTAAATGAGTTAAATATAAAATGTATTTTGATTTAGTAAATTTGATAGTGAATTTACAGTCGATATGCCTCTAAAAGGCATATATATTCTATAAGGCGTATTTCATTCTGCTATCTTGAAAACAAACAAGAGAAAGCTTGCACCTCGACCGATACTTTTGACTATTTTTACGTTTACTGTAAGGTACGTTTGTATTTTAAATGAATCAAACTTGAGTTATTGTATCACGTTAGCTATGCTCTTCCTCTGGGGAGTTTAAACATTGGACACATAGAGGTAAAATAGATTCAGAATGATAAGACGAAATTAGGTTCGCTAGTTTGCAACAATATTTCTGTACAATTCAGACAGTTTACCTAACAGTCGTTCCTGAGAATGACTAGCACAAGGCTTTGATCTTCCTTAAGAAAATGCCCACTTTCTCACATAACAGATCGGTACTCTGACTCAAATCCATGGCCTTTAAGCGGTGATAAGTTTTGTGATTACAAGTCGGCGACCTTTACCATCCCACTTAGGCGATCTCGCTAGAAAAAGACATGCCAAATAGGTCAGAGTTAAAGGTAACATGTAGAAGTTTTGGGTGTACGATTTCCACAGTATATAATTCTGAAAGTTTCGGAATGTGCGCAATACTATTTCATTTCACCGAGTCTTAAACTGTGAATGGTTGGACTTGATCCACCTATAATATATTAGGCATTCGTATCAGTTAGTGTTTTATTTTCGGTCATGTAAAGGTAGTGTAACGTTATATTTAGACCCCGTCGATAATTTATATAGGGTCATTTTACAACGTTGAAAATTGACCTCCTGAGTAATTTCAACGTTACACCACCATTACATGACAGACCCATAAAACATAAACAACCAGGTCAGTACTGCGACTCGAACCAACGGCCCTAAATCGGTGAGGGCTTTTGAAATTAACGTTGAAATATGACCCGACTGTAGTTGATCAGTTTTCAGACATCCCGTCCATACATTACACATATAGTCACCAATTTTACATATAGACGTTAATAAGCATCTAAAGATGTGTAGCTGGGTTTTAATTTCTATATCTGACCAGTATCTGCAGAGTTATGGCCGATGAATTTGGCAAAGAATTAGTAGTATTAGCTTGTGGCGCGCTCGAATGTATAACTAAACGTTTATTACTTACAGTCCTGAAAAAATACAGAAATGTTAATCTGTGATCTGTATGGTAATAGGCAAATTGCGTAAGATTATTGGGATCAGTTTTCAACGTTGAAATATGACCCGACTATAGTTGATCAGTTTTCAACGAGGGTCTTATTTTCACGCATGGATGGATCATTAAATAACGGGCGGGGTCAGTTTTCAACGAAAGACAATTGATCAGTCATCCGTTGAAAAGTGACCCCTGGGGTCAATTTTTAACGGGGTCAAAATTTAATGTAACACCGGCGCTCTTTAACCAACTGAGTAATACGTTGGTTAAATAGAACGTTTGTAACAGTTACTATTGCCAGGAAGATGGCAATGAAATAATCATTCAATGAACATAATTTGTTAAAACGATAGTGCTTCGTAAGCCTCTGCAGGCTGGCTGTGTAAACTAATATTGCTTTATGTTGTATGAAATGGAGATTGTTGTAAACAGGCTGCACTTTAATAGATAAAATATATATATATACGACGTCATTTATATGAATTTTTCATTTGATACAGAGTTTAAAGTTTCAATTGACATATACAGCCATATACAGCCATATAAATGTATCAATTATATACATTTCGTTTGAGCGGAAGTTGTTGAATGTCATGTTTTACAGAATGTGTCCGTCAGAACATCTGAAGTTCGTCGCTAAAAACAAACCTTTCATAAGAGGTGTCAACAGCGGTTTTCGTTGTCAGAAGCGTACTAATTCTATATCACTTACCTATTACCCAAGCGTTCGAAGTGTTTATCTGATCTGAGCCAAAAGCTCTGAGCCAACGTTCAAGAGAGCTATTTTGGTAACGCTTTTGTCGCCCAAAGCCAGTCCGTTCTTAATCCGTCCGTCATATGTCCGTTCCTCCCCTTCAAATAACGTTTTCGAGTGATACCCCATTATAAAGTTATTAACAGGTTTCTGTTTCTGTGATCAAAATGGAATTGCCCCTGGGATTCCCTGATTTATTAAAGTGTTGTATTAGGAACATTTAAAACATCTTCTTTACAAACATGACAGGCCAATATCATTCTTAATGTGCATAAACGCTCCGGGGCCCACTATAGCACAACCTTACAATGTAACAAATCAATTCTGAGAAGATGTCGTTTTTCAATTTCCAGTCGTGCCAGTGGCAGATGTTTAATAATAAAATGATATTTAAGACACGGTTCTTTAGCCTAATATTGTAGCATGTTCGCTGACACTTCCGTTGTGATTGCACAGTTTTAAATCATATAATTGAAATTAAAACTTGTCAGAATGACTGGTGTACTCTAACTTTATATCAGAAGTTATAAATATGGCAGACAGTTGAAATGGACATGCTACACATAGAGTATAGTCTCATCTCGTTGGTTATGGATTAAACACCTCGAAAGGCTACGCCATCTCGACGTTTAAGTTTAAATAAACTAAAGTATAACATTGTCTAACGTTATTTTTATACAGTATGTGTCGAGAGGGGCTATAACCGATGCTGTTAAAACGTGTAACGTGTTGCATTTAAAATGGCAAAACAATATGTTTAAGTCTTACGACACACGTTTTGCGAACAAAGAGCACCATCTTAAATCATTGTTAATTGCAAAATTTCTCAGAATGCTCAGTGTAAAAACGAGTAATAGTATTTTAATTATTTGTATTTATCCAGGAAATTCCTTAAAATCTGCATAATTCTTAGATCTATTTCTAGCCAGCTATTGATTAATACATCCAGTAACACGGGATAATTGGGTTTAATTTTACCTTCAGGGATAATATATGTCCAATAGTTGTGCTATCCAAGGCACTGCCGTATTATGTAATTTGAACATGTTTCTTTCATTTTCTAAAACTTATTCTGGTAAATAATATGTCTGACTTGGAAGGTCAGAAGAACTTTTTTCGATTTGAATTGAAACTGTCAACGGTATTGTCAATAAGTTGGATGAACAAAAAACAACACAGCAGAGCATGATTCGTCTGGCCTTCCTAGTCAGACACCACACACAGCAGAGCATGATTCGTCTGGCCTTCTTAGTCAGACACACATCAGAGCATAATTCGTCTGGCCTTCCAAGTTAGACAGCAAACACAGCAGAGCATGATTCGTCTGACCTTCCCAGTCAGACACTCAGCAGAGCATGATTCGTCTGGCCTTCCTAGTCAGACAACACACACACAACAGAGCATGATTCGTCTGGCCTTCCTAGTCAGACAACACACTCAGCAGAGCATGATTCGTCTGGACTTCCTAGTCAGACAACACACACAGCAGAGCATGATTCGTCCGGCCTTTCTAGTCAGACAAGTGCAAGAGATAAAAGTCGAACAGAAATTCTAGCATTCAAAGACCACAGTCTACCAAAAAACACGGATATAAAAACAAATAATAATTTATTTGCGAGGGGGTATTCACTGTGTTCAATTTAATCTGATTGCAATGACTATACCGAATGCGTTAGAGTATACTGCTTGCGATTGGTGGGTCTTCTTTTGATATCCCGGAGAAATTCTGGGTATGATTATAGCTTGAATTTACTTAACGCTGCATTACTGAATAACGCCGAAGATGTAGCATGTTAAGGTTAATAAACATTAATTTACAACTAGGAATTAACAAAACAAAATTATATATATCCGAGTGCTTTTGGGTTATTTGGGTTATTTTCCTTCTGAACTAGACGTTATTTTATCATGATCATTAGAGTGCGAACAGGAAATTTAGCAATCTAAGAACACAGTCACCCAAAACACGCTAACAAAATAAACAACAATACACGGAAAAAAGGCAAGCTATGACATCACAAACATAAAAGGGTCGACAATAGGGCTACCGCCTTAGAGCGGTCAGTGGTTCAAAAGACCGATGGGTTTAAACCTTGTTCTAGGGCGCACCAAATCTCACTCTTACACAATTGCCATCCCAATAAAACGGGACAGTGTAAATAAAAATATTCCCGCCAGGTTATATTCTCTAACAAACAAGGCAGCATTATTAGGTCACGGTCGGCTCAGATGGTGGACTTTATTTAGAACGTGGCAACAATATGTTTATGGGGAAGGGGTTCCGAAAGGAGAACTGAAACAATATATCATAAATATATAATATATTATCATCATAATATCTGCGACTATACGTCCACAGGCGTAAATGGCGAATGTCCAAGAAGCATTATCCAATAGAATTACATAAACATATATATGAAGTCAATGCTTGTATGCATACACGCAAGGAGATATTATATGAAATTGTTCCTTTGTAAAACTTAATAACTGTGTATTAAACTAATTACTTAATACGAGATTCAGGGTACAAACAACCATCTAAACATTAGAATGAGGTTTGCAAAACATTTTAAGGATTAAATGTACATAACTGTCTTAGAATTTTACTTGTAACGAGTTCTGACTAATGATTTCGCCATAGCATGTATTTAAGTACTCTCTGTGATACATCATTTGTCAGTTTGTTCCGTTGTTATATTGTTTTTTCTATGTTCATCATCAGCACCATGCGTTGGGATGACAATTTGCTTTTCGTGTCAATTAAGCGGAACACAATTATTGCTGGAAATCTGCGTTGTCGATGACAGTAAGTTGAAACAGGAATTGACTCGTTAGGCATAATAGTATGCTGTTGAATTTCTTTGTTTAGCTGATGTAAATCAATTTATTTGAAATAAGAATTGTGGTCAGGAAGTATTTCAATCAATCATATCAATTATAATTAAGTAAGGACGATAGATTTCAGACTAATTTCTAAATGTTTCGGAAAGCTCTAAATGTTTCGGAATTCTCAATCATATCAACGAGTATCGGGCTGTATGGCTACATTTCATTAAAGCATGAGTAATGGCTCCGGTTGAATGTACTAATATGTATGCGAGAGCCTTGAACGGGATTCAGATGGGAACCGTTTAGTAATGGCTGATTATTTTCTCTCGAGGTGTTAAAGCGCTAATTATTTTTCCATAGGCCACAATGTAAAAATGAGAACTTCTGCTGACTTCTTGCAACTTCAAATAAAGTATGGATAATGTAGCACTGTTCTCTTCATGAAGTCCTACCTCTGTCCTTTTGAAAAATCACCAGAAACCATGGGGTCACAAGACATGTAAGAGAACCCCATCATGTTGACAACCGCAAGTCAAGGTCACAGCTGTTTCTTGCAGAGCTGCTCTCAATGTTTGTATCATGTGGCCCTGCATTCGAATTCTGCAACATTTTTAAAAAATAACCCATCAGAAGTCATTAATAAGCTTCTAATATATATAGCAACAAAATACAGCAACAATTTGCCAACCTTTTTCCACATAAAGTGTTTTTTCTCAACAAAAAAAGGGAACTACTTTTAGTAATAGGGACTCAATTCGACTACACCTCGGATATTTTTATGTTAATTAGTGCTAGTAAACCTCGATAAACAAGGCATATTTGAGTGAGGATGATTTTTCTTTTATAATTATCGATCTTTTTGAATTTCGTCATAATAAAGGGCGCCTTTAGTATCCTTTTATTATTATAAAAACATACATACAGAACTCGATGACCATAGTCACATGGAGTGCCAATTATATGTTTCGTCGGTCGTATTTAATTGACTACTAATGCCTTCATCCGTCTGCATTTTATCACTTTTAAGTATTCGTTTGAGATCTTATTTCTGTTTTAATTGGTATTTCCGGTAACTATTAAATGGATCTAGACCGGGTACCATGAGGTTAATCTGGTGGAACGCAAAAGTAGTCCCAGGTAAACTATTGAGTAAGTCACTTCGAAGCATAGGAGTGGTGAAAGACATGGGGCTGGTATGTATTGAATGTTTTCCTTTAATTCTGAAACATTTAACTTGCTTCTGGTGAAAATCACATCAAAACTGAAGGTAAGATGGACATGCTGCACTACCTTTTGTGTACTTTGGTCATTTTGACCCCAGAATTTAAAAAGAAGGTGGTTACTTTCAGTTTGGAAAATATTTTGGAAGAAAGAGCAGGTCACTCCATCATCTAAGTTTTTTTGTGTTGCACTGGGCCTCACTGATACTAAATTGTGTTTGTGTTATATGGCCAGCACAGTTAGGATTGGATATTTTCGTGTAGGTATTTATTAACAACCCTATGTAAAAAAAATGGTGGTCTAGGTCCAAATGGGTCTATAGCCGTTAACTTTGTTAAGGTTTAACGTCTCCCCGCACTTGCAATCAGTACTGTTATTCATTCGATCTTTTGAGATTGCTGAGCCGATACTTATATTTAGTGATCGGTGATACATTTTCAATTTTGTTTGTTTTCTTACTTAATTTTCGATTCGGTGGTTCCACTACTCCGGCCGATAAAAGGCTCTGGGTATTATTTAACCACTCATAGGATAAGTTGTCTGCTTTATAATTTAGTCTTTTGGATGTTACTTGTGATACGCAGGCTTCATAACCGCTGCTCCCAACTAAATTCCTTTTTGTTTATTTCGTTTTTCGGGGCATACAATTTTATTAGATCCTGGGACCATACGCCGCTGGATATAGATGATGAAATAAAGATACAAATATTGCTATATCAACCGCCATGTGCTTGCCATCTTCGGGATGGTTAAAATGCTGTACTGTCGATTTTTATGAATATTGAGTTCTGCTCAACCCGGGGCTAGAGGGCGTGAACGGTAGCTAGTATATTTCACTACCGCTCATGAACAGTATCAATCAAACCGAGACTGCAATATTTCGTATGTGTCGTGCTCGTTGAAGGAGTCTAGCCTGTATTGTAATGTTTGTACTTTTTAAATTAATTAAAATCAAAAAATGCAATATACAGTTCAACAAGTAATACAATTAGGCTTGTATTCCAATGTATTATAATATAAGAAATACTCCATCTTAACGTCACCTACGTTTCCTTTCGAAATGATATTACGTCGCGATGTCATAATTAAACTCATATATTGGCCACTACTCTTGTTGATGACCGTACGATTACGATTGTTTACAATTGGAAACAGATGGAAAAAGCTACTGCAGTAATTCTGTTAGCATTGCTTAGCCATTCCCGGGGTAAATCATACTAACCATTGTATCAAAGAACTTCCTGTCCAAATTAAAAACCAATACTTATTGTTACAGAGCTGTCCAATCCAGATGCCGAATTACACGCAGTCAATGAACATATGCTAACTACATTTGATTCCAAATTAATTGGGATACCGATTATCTGCCGGGAAACAGTTTCCTATAAATATGTTGATGAAGAAAACAGAAGTATCCACAAACGGTGTTACAAATCCAGTTGTAAAATTCATTTCGATGAGCAATTTTGGAAAATGCTCGCAAACAATTACAAGCACGGAATGTAGAATTTTCACTGGAAAACGAGTATTATTTATTTGTGAGATAAAGAAGCATATTATGGAGGTAGTCATACGTAAGAAAAGAGATAGAATGATCGTGCTTGTACAGTATTTTTTTCTAAAAGTTAACATGATTTGTACGGACTGTTTAAGGATTACTTAAATGCGTATGGACCATTTAAGGATTACCTAACCGTATAGTTATTACTTTTTTTTTATATTTTTTCTTTTAGGGGATATTGTTACAGCTTATCTAAAACTGCTGGAATATGATATTATGTGCTTGTACGAGTCTTTAATCAATATACTTACCATCAATCAAGATACACACATCAGTTGAAACTAAATAGCAGTGGTAATCTGAATGCTTCTTACAGAAACTTTTCTAGAGATAAATGATTGATTTAGAATAAAAGTTTCTCTGACAGTATTTTAAAACGGTCGATTTTCCGGTTTTGTTATTTTAGGTGCCTGTCCGAGCCTTCGTTTTCATTTCGCTGCATCAATGTGAATGGTACATGTGAATGGAATTTTTTAACGTCTTTAACAATGATAATGGTGATCCGTTATAACTAGATACACATATTTTAGAGCATTAGAGTAATGTATCTAAGGTTGTGACTGTTTTTATTTTTCTACACGCGTTTGTTCAAATCTAATAAATACTGAAAACGTAATCCCTTTGAAGCAATGAACACAAACAGTAGAGAAAAGTAGCAGACACGGTTTTATTGAGTTTGTTCAAGAGAGACTATTTGCACCTTTAAGTACCTCCAACTTTCCTTAGCACCGATATTCAAATCTAAAGCCAAAAAGTGTGTACTCGATTATCCGAAAAGATCAGTAAGTAATAACACTAATGATTTGTAGTGGGCTTGAACTTTTACAGCCGCCACACAACACTAACGACAAGCTACTGTCAATATGAATACATACCGAAAATGGGATCATTGCAAACAACGAACACAAACAAGAGAGACAAGTAGCAGGCTCGGTTTTATTGAGTTTGTCCATGAGGAGTAATATAACTTACAACACCTTTCACGCCTCCTAAGATCCCAAAGGACTAATTAGTAATAGCATTACTGATTCGTAATCTTAGCAACTTTTTACAGCCGCCATATTAATAGCTCTGCACATTGATATATATACCCATGTTTTTGAGAAAAAAAAAAGGGTACATTAAAATCGCCTCCGTTTGTCCGTCTGTCCGTCCGTCCGTTTCCGCTTCTCCTCCTAATTCGCTGAACGGAATTCAACCAATCTTAGGGTATGACTTTACTTATGATTTGGGGTATGCACCCAGGGTCCCTCAGTGGAGTCAAAGGGTCAAATACACTAACAATTCAATTACACTGTCATTTTTTTATATTCTTGCACACAACTTGTTGTATGTAATCGTCTATGAAAGATAAACAATATATTAACATAATTTATTATTTCGAACGTCTGTCTGGGGGCCTAGGATGTGTGTGTGGGGTGGGATTTAGGGTATATATATATACTTAACGCCGTTAAAAGTGCGAGTTTTTTTTATTTATTTTTTATTTCTAAGGTCGATTGTAGTGTTATGTACATGTTAGAAATTATCCACATTCCCTATAAATTTGGTGACCGATCAAATTCATGTATTGAAAGAAGTAAAATTGGAATTATGCAATCGATGTTGGAAACATTTTAATTAAAAATAAACACAAAATAAAAAAAACTTATGTTTGATAATTATGTCTAAAATAAAACATTATGATGATGGGATTACACGGTAAACATTTGTTTCCCCCTACGTTATCGGTAGGGCCTGGCGGAAGGATCATACAATATACTAATAATTCAATTACGCATTTTTTCATACTTTTGCACATTTAATTACTATAATAGTCGTCTATGAAAGAGATACAGAGCATGTCAAATGATTTATTATTTAAAACTCGGACCTTTCCTGTGGTTGGGGTTGGAGGGGTGGGTGGTGGGTGGAAGGTAACAGGGGTCATTTTTTAATTATGTCTCAAATGAACATTTTGATGAAGGGATTAAAGTGTATATACTGTGGGGCTGGCTGTGTCTGGGTGGGGTTAGGGTGGGGGTGGGGGAGAGAGGTCACATATATTTTTCTTTCTCAATAAAATGTAATGAATTTGGGAATATCAGTATAATGTGCAACAGTGTCACCATGGGACTCTGGGATGGGGTCAAACATTCAAATACACAAATACCCTAAAATTTGTTTTATTCATTTACAGTGTCATATGTATACAGAAAAGCATAAATAATACTATTTCTGATCTGAGTATCAAAGAACGATAAAAACACTTACATGTAAAATAGATACAGGGTTAAAGGGAATTAACATGTTGTTTTCAATTATTTATTCATTTCAACCAATCAAACCAAACCGGCCCTCCTACAAACAACAGCACGTGTCACTGTATAATAAAGCGCGTGCAACTATGTCATAAAATAACCTATTGTGAATATAATCCGACATCAACAATAGGGCGGAGCTATCTAAGTACTGGCGACATGTCAATTGGCCTGTGTGATAAAAACGTTGGTATTTTTCTATGGCGCTCCGTCGATTCGTTCTAGTTCACCTTAAAATAGTATTTTTACGCTAGATGTCAAAGATCATTGACTCTACTGTCCTGAATATACGCCTTATACACTCGGCAAAAAAAGTTCTGCACACTTGAGGTATTTGGGTTATAAAATGAAAACTGTATTTCATACGGATATGTTTTATATATCATAATAAACAAACATTCAAACTTAACAACAAATAGGCAAAAACAGAATGAAAATCCATTCACTAGTTCATTAGTAATCCATTATCAAAGTAGACAGGGGTCAACAGTCATAAATGGCCAAAATACAGTATTTCTATCAATAATGTGTGTATCCACCTTGGTGTGCAAAACACTCGGCTATACTTCTCCTCATTGAATTCACTAGACGGCGAATCTTCTGTTGAGGAATCAATGCCCATTCTTGCCGAAGAATAGCTGGTAAGTGCACAAGCCTAGTGTGTTGGTCGATGCGTTTGTATACAGCACGGCCAAGAATGTCCCACACATGTTCAATGCACGCCAGATCAGGTGACATTGGCGGTCAATCCATTCGTTGAATACCATTCTGTATAAGAAAATCCTGTACAATTCGAGCATGATGTGGTGTCGTATTATCATCCTGGAATACTGGTTGTTGGATGCCCATTTGCTGCATATACGGTAGAACGTGTGGCCTTAAAATGTCATCAATGTAGCGACGGCCGTTCAGATTGCCCAGCACAATAACAAGGCATCCTACCATTTGCGCTTATTCCAGTCCAGGCCATTACACTTCCTCGATTATACGCAGTAGCTGGCACAACACTAGGCTTCAAGTGCCTCTCTCCTGGTCTGCGCCATACACGAATACGCCTGTCAACTTTTCTAAGACAAAATCTAGACTTATCCGAAAAGAGCACACGTGACCATTGGCGCCTGTTCCATATTCTGTGAGCTCTACAAAATTGCAGTCTCAGGGCTCTGTGACGGGAAGAAAGCTGTGGTTTCCTCGACGGAACTCTTGACTTGAATCCAGCATCTCGAACACGGTTCCTTATTGTTTTTACAGATACCGGTCTTGCCCCTGGTCCCCGAATATGTCGCACCATTCGTTGGAGACTAGGCCCATCAACAAAACGTCTCCTAGCAACTGTTACGCCTATAAGGCGGTCCTCGCGCTGCGTAGTCACTCTTGGTCGCCCTGACCGAGGCCTGTCAGAAACAGTCCCCGTCATCTGAAAACCCTGGTTAACTCGTACGATAGTACTACGGTTAACATTAAAGTGGTGCGCAACTGCTTGTGGCAGCATTCCGGCTTCCAGCTGACCTAAAGCACGAGCTCGATCCTCATCAGAGTCTTCTCAGTGGACGATGTGGTCTTGCATTCTAACTAAACCTTTTATTGTAATGGAGAAAGGCTCACAAAGCACGTGAATTTTGCTTGAAAACTTACCGTTACGCTTGAGCTAGAGCTTTCCAGTGCTGTATTGTTATTAAATTATTGAATTGTCAATTATTGTATTCACCTGTATTTTAGCCATTTTTGACCGATGACCCCTGTATACTTGTGCAAAAGATTACTAATGAACTAACGAATGGATTTTCATTCTCTTTTCGCTTGCTTGTTAAGGTTGAATTATTGTTTATTATGATATATAAAACATATCCGTATGAAATACAGTTTTCATTTAATAACCCAAATACCCCAAGTGTGCAGAACTTTTTTTTGCCGAGTGTATATGAATTTCTCATCTTTTCTTGTTGTGTGTACTAATATTAATGCGGTAGCCTTGAACCGGATTCGGACGGAAACCACATATACAAAACTCGATGACCATAGTAACATGGAGTGCCAATTATCTATATCGTCGGCAGTATTTAACTGACTACTAATGAGTACTTATGCCTTTATCCGTCTGCATCAAGTTTAAATATTCGTTTTAGATATTAATTCTGTATTAATTGATGTTCTTCAGGTAACTGTTAAACGAGACTAAAGTCGTAAACTATTTTAAGGTTCAATTATCAATGGCTAGTTATCTGTAAGTGCCTGTGTAAGAACTACGAAGAGATCATATAGTGGTATAATTGGTTGAAGAAGTCTAGACTGTATTGTATGTATTGTAATGTTTATATTGTTTTCACATATAATTAAAATCAACAAATGCTATATACTGTTTAGCAAGGAAAAAAGTTAGACTGATATTTCAAATATAAATAAGTGTGAGTTTCCACGCATATTGATGTCTAATGTAATAACAATAATATTACATGTATTCGGCGGTAAGTACCGAATCCTGGTGTATCATTAACAGTATTGATCTGCACATATGCAAGCTATGTAGACGCCGCCAGTTGTTTGCAGTGTATCCCTTTAAGACATACATTCCGTTGCCACAGTTTTTAATATTTACACGTTGTACTTGAAAATGATTATTACCCCTTAGATCAACATGAACTGCAAGCTCAAAAGGAATTTCACGTTTGGACAGCGCCATATTAATACTAAATTGTCATTGTACTCTTAAAAAAATGCGCACTATAACGAACTATTTCAAAATTACCTATTCAATGTTACTATTACCATACAATACAATGTATTGTCGTGGGTGTTTATTTTTATTGAGTGCTACTATTTATTTATGCAGAACCACATACAAAACCACGTACAAGTGTTCACTTCATTTTTTGCTGGATTTTGAACAGTGTATTTCCGGTAATCAGTAAATGGATTGTAATGTGAGGTCACGAATAAGGTCAAGAAGATATAAAGAAAAACACGATCCAAAATTCAAAACTTAGTATATCACAGTGGAAGAAAACATTGTATATTTGAAACAATATACAACTATTAAGGACTGATAAAACTGGTAATATCCATAGGAATATGATATTAAGGCTACTCCGGGGATGAAACGTTGATCTCTCTATTTAAATTGCAAAAGAATAAAACCTCTTTTTTTTTATAAAACAGACGATCCCCGGAAATCGTTTAAACCGAAAATGCAGACTGGCTTTTGTACGGAATATGTTGCTTAGCAACATGCGCTCTAATTCTTCCTAATAAACGACTGCGTACGTCCAAAATATGAAAAAAAACGCGAAGTCACACATTTGTCTGTAGAATATTACATAATTTTACCAAATTTTCCAGAGAAATCTTAATGTGTCTTGAAATCTTAAAACGTGGTTACTTAGGGAAACGATACAACTGTGCTGTAGCAGGTTTTCTTTTAATCATAGTACACTTTGTAAACATGAAATTCATAAATGCTGAACTTCCGCTTTGAAATTGTGAGCAATTTATGTACTATATTTTATGAAAACCAATCTATGCCTGTGTTTGCTTGCTTGCTTGAGCCAAACGCGCATTCTGTTAATGTGGTTGGCTGGGAAAGGACGTAGTGCTGATATTTTTTATATTGATAAATAATGCTTCCTTTGGTATCATTTAGCTACAATATTATCAAATCAAAGTAATGCGTACTGAATGGCGAAAACAAATAAGCAAATGGTGTTGAGATTAAAGTGTGTATGAATTTTACTGATTGTTATTGGCGAAATGATTCCTGTTATAAAATTATGTTACTCACTTTCCTTAATCTGTCTCAAATCCTATAGTCACAACAAACTATTTAAGTTCTCAAATATTGTCAAGTTCTTAAATAAAGCTTCCAGATAGTTCTCAAATAGTTCAAGCTAATTATACAGTATGATAACCTCATGGTCAGATATCCCATTTTCTCTGTTATTTGAATACATGTTCTAGCATTTCTAAACTCAAGTTCAATAGTCTCAACAAACTATTACAGTTCTCCAGTCAAGTTCTCCAATAGTTCTCAAATTTAAGATTCTCATAAAACATGTAACAAACTATTACAGTTCTCAAATAAAGTTCTCAAATAATTCTCGAGTTGAAGATTCTCACAAAACATGTCCTCAAATATCAAATATATATTGGTATTAGCCAACAATACAAAGGAACTCCCTGTTTGGCAACAAACTTCTGAATAATGATATTATGTGATGCGTGTGCACAAATCATAATATATACGATACATACGTTAGTGTCTACTCGCAAGAGTTAAGCTCAGTATTCAATGTTGTGAATTGAGCCATTACGTGGTCTCGCCTTAGCCTTAATTCCATTAAGCGATGGGAAAGCTTATATTAGTTTATATTAGCAGGATTTTATAACGGATATTTCTAAAAGAAAACATGTTTAAGAACATTTTGTACTGAACCAATGCGATAACCTGTTTAAAATTACATATTAAATGTTTTAATTTTACAATATGCACACTTGTTAAGCCGAGATTTTAGGTTTTACTTCATACCCCAGCCATTCCGGTTTCGCTTCTTGGAGAAACGGTTGGATGGGGTATGAAAGTTAATACGCGGACCACGTAATGGCAAAATTAAATTCCATGTTCCTGCTTTCCCTAAGAAAACAAAACACGAAGAACCAGACAGAAAAATGAGGTTAATCCAAGTTATCTATTAAATTATAAATTGTATTTTTGATGAGTTTTGTTATAAATAAACAGAACTATATTATGTAAACTATTTTCTTATAAATCAATTATATTAACATAATTTTAAAATTCATATATGATACCGTTCTATCAACATGATTCTCTGCCATATTACTGACGATTTCTAAAAGCCCCGCATTTTACTGATTAAAATCGTCGCATTATTGAATATCCAAAAACCGGAACTGCAACCTAATGATTGACGTTTCAAATTATAACGCGAATAATGATGTAATGTGTATGATCATGATGATGATGTGTAGAATAAACATAAAATACCATGTCTGTTTTAATGTTGATTTTATACCAGCAAATGCTACTTGTCCTCTTGAATATTTGATTTGACATTATCTTTCGAAGCGCAGTTTAGTGGGAAACCGTACATCGCATTATCTCGAACAGATTCTTGAACTAATAGGTCTGGTCTTGAAAAATATGCTAACATCTGCACTAAAACTATGTATCCGGTCTATGAGCGATAACATAATACCGTTTTCGCCAAAAAAAGGATAGGTCATGTGCACTATACGACTTTTGAAAGAGACACATATTTCTAACTCCAAAATTTCACTGACCAGAGGAAAAATAGTCATTGAACATGTTCACACTTTTGTTTTGAAAAACAACGATTAATTTTCGATTACATTTACACATGTCTTTCAAGACATACACAAACAATTGTAATCCTCTTTCGTCTTTTTTCCTTTAAAAAGCAAACATATATGGACAGTACCCCATCCATTTCTTTTTTTTTTACTAAAATGAAAATTCAATTGTATGCTATAATGGTCTATTTTATGCCTCAAAATTGTTGGAATTGAACAGAATGTCTGTTTCTCCATGAAAAATGAAGAAATTTCATGCATGAGTGATTTTGATATCTACACCTCACATTATGGGTATATTTTAGTTTCGTATATAGAAGGCAATGTTTGAAAACTTTACTTGATGGTAATATACCAAACGGTTCATTTATTTTGGCATTTTTTCTAGTTTTGTATAACGCGTCTTAAAATCCTTGATTTCTATTAGCCGAATGGTTCTTTGCATGCAGGAATTGAACCGAAAAGATATTAGGTCCTTGCAAAAGCATCTGATTTTCCATTCGGTCAACCTTATTGGTCATTTAGATGTATACGATAACTATTTTTGACAAATGTCGCGACTCATTTAGGTGTCAGACCAGTCAGGAAGTACTTCCGGGTCGTAGGATGCTGAAATAGTTCCTTGAAAGAATCCAAAGTTTCTAGTTTGCATGTGTTTTTCCCTAGATTAGCTTCTATTTCATTGTTAAATCTAACCTGAGGTTAAAGTAGTATGTCTGTTGTCATGAATAGGAAGTATTTTACTGTGTTTATCAGGATTATTTCTTTGGAGAGTATGAGCACAGAGGTTAGGTAAAGATGTGGTTTTGACAGATGTTTATTTCAAAATACGCATGGTGTGAACGAATGACGTGAAATGTTGAAAAACTGAATCGGTGTTTTATTCCAGATAAGGGACCGTTTGCATGCCAAACGTGTTTAATACACAGAATAAAAGTGTATTTAAGCGAACGAATGTTGTGGAACTTGTGACTGATCTCCAAATATAGCCTATATTGCATTGTGTTCAATGGGCTGTTTTTCACCGGTCTGACACCGAATGGAGTTTTTTAACGTCTCTATCAATGATACGGTGATCCGTTGTAACTAGATAAACATATTTTGCATTAGAGTAATGTATCTAAGGTAGTGCCTTTTTTATTTTTCTACACGTATGTTCAAATCTAACAAATACTGAAAACGTAATCCATTCGAAGCAACAAACACAAACAATAGGGAAAAGTAGCGGTTTTATTGAGTTTGTTCATGTGAGACTATTTGGACCTCTTAGTACCTATAAATTCCCTTAGCACCGGTATTCACGTTTAAAGCCACAAAGAGTGTACTCGATTATCCCAAAAGACCAGTAAGTAATAACACTTATGATGTGTAGTCGGCTTGAACTTTTACAGCCGTCACACAACACTAAGCTACTGTGAATGTCAGTACATACCGAAAAAATGATCCATTGCAAACAACGAACACAAACAAGAGAGTCAAGTAGCAGACTGGGTTTTATTGAGTATGTCCATGAGAAGTAATATAACTTACAGCACCGTTCACGACTCCTATGCCACAAAGATTGAACTCATTGATCCCACAGGAATAATTAGTAATAGCATTACTGATTCGTAGTCCTGGCAACTTTTACAGCCTGAAAAAAATACAGGGTATCGCCATACGTTACCGCATCTCCTCCTAAACCGCTGAACGGAATTCAATCAATCTTAGGGTAATACTTCACTTATGATTTGAGGTATTTTTATTTTTATTGATAGTGCACATTGATAGTTTACCTTGAAATAGCCTTTTTTATGCTAGATGTCAAAGATCATAGACTCTGCTGTCCTAAATATATGCCTAATATATTAATTTCTCATCATGAAAGAACAATATTTCGTCTTGTGTGTACTAATATTAATGCGGGAGCCTTGAACAGGATTCGGACGGAAACCACATATACTCGGAGACCATAGTAACATGGAGTGCAAATTATCTATATCGTCGGTAGTATTTATCTGACTACTAATGAGTACCAATGCCTTTATCCGTCTACATTTTATCACGTTTAAATATTCGTTTAAGATTTTAATTCTGTTTTAATTGGTGTTCTTCCGAAAATTGTTAGCTGGGTCTAAAGTCGTAGACTGTTTCAAGGTTCAATGGTTAGTTGCCTGTAAGCGCCTCTGTAAGAACTACGAAACTTTCTTATAATGTTATAATTGGTTAAAGAAGTTTAGACTGTATTGCATGTATTGTAATGTGCACCACTTGTCGCAGATTTGTTTTTATTTTGCTATGTTAAAGATTTCATGTTGAATCTTACCAGATACCCAGGCAGATGTTATTGAAGCCTTTAATGACTCCTCTCGGTATCTGGATGACATATTGAACATTGACAACCCTTTCTTTCCAACTATGGTTAATAATATTTATCCTAAAGAACTTCAGCTTAACAAAGCTAATATATCTGATAATAACGCTTCTTTTCTTGATTTAGATCTCTCGATTGAAAATGGTGAAATAATTAGCAAAATCTATGACAAGAGAGATGATTTTAATTTTAAAATTGTTAATTATCTCCACTTGGATGGGGCTGTTCCTCCAGCAAATTCTTATGGGGTGTATGTGTCTCAATTTATTCGTTTTTTTAAGAGCTTGTACTCGAGTTGAGGACTTTAATATTCGTAATCTTTGTATAACTAAAAAGCTACTCAATCAGGGTTACCGTTACCATAAACTTCGTAAAACCTTTGCAAAATTGTATTATCGTAACCCTGATCTTCTTTCCAAATATAAAAGTAATTTAAGGACTCTTCTGCGACAAGGACTATCACAACCTGACTTCTATGGTGATGTGATTTCTAAACTTCGTAAGATTCTTGGTCATGATCACTTTCATACTATCTTTGTTAAACTTGTTAAAAAATTTATCAAAAGAGGTTATGACCCTATCATTTTGCAACGTACTGCATGCTTGGTGGAGGACCCTTTTACAGTTCGCCACTATGCTTTCCTCTTTAATTGTACGATGACCGGACAGGCTATGGACCCTATGATGACGCCTACCTAAAGCCCATTTGGACGGTGGCGTTTGATGTTTGTCTATGATCTTTCTTGTCGTCCCTTAAAGGTTTATTCTCTTGTTGCTCTGGCTTCTGCCAAGTCATAGAGTACCTTCATCGTGGTTTTCTAGGCTATTGTTTTTTTGTATTATATTTACATGAGTTTATTTGTGTTTTACATATATTTTCTATTGATGCTGCCTTGTTGGTAAAAGATTAGATCATGCCGTGGATTTCTTTTTTTACACTGTCTTGTTTTAATGAGATGACAGTAGGGTAAGTGTGAGGTTTGGTGCACCCTAGGACCGGTTTAAACCCCCAGTGGCCTTTGTTGCCACTGACCGTTCCAAGGCGGTAGCCCTATTGACAACCCTTTTGTGTTTGTGATGTCGTTTGCATTTGTTATTACTTTTGCCTTCTCGCATGTCTGTTTGCGTGTTTGTTTTTGTGTTTTGTAGTTGACTGTCGTACTTGAATGCTGCTTTTCCTGTCCGATAGTTGTATCTTTTTCAACAAATGCTATATACTGTTTAGCAAGTAAAAAAGTTAGGCTGATATTTCAAATATTTCCACGCATATTGATGTCTAGTGTAATAACATAATAATATTACATGTATTCGGCGGTAAGTACCGAATCCTGGTGTATCATTAACAGTATTGATCTGCACATATGCAAGCTATGTAGACTAACTAACTGGACGCCGCCAGTTGATTGCAGTGTATCCCTTTAAGACATACATTCCGTTGCCACAGGTTTTAATATTTACACGTTGTACTTGAAAAAGTTTATTATAAATGATTATTCACCCTTAGATCAACATGAACTGCAAGCTCAAGAAGTATTTCACATTTGGAGAGCGCCATATTAATACTAAATTTTCATTGTACTCTTAGAAAAATGCGCACTATAACGAACTATTTTAAAATGACCTATTCAATGTTACTATTGCCATAAAATACAATGTATTATCGTGGGCGTTTATTTTTATTGACTGCTACTATTTAATTATGCACAACTACGTGCAAGTGTTCACTTCTTCTTTGCTGGCTTTTAAACGGTGTATTCCCGGTAATCATTAAACGGATTTTAACGTGAGGTCACGAATAATGTCAGGAACAAATAAAAACAAACCCCATGAACACGATCCAAATAACAAAACTCAGTGTATCACAGTTGAAGAAAACACTATATTTGAAACCATATACAACTATTAAGGAGTGATCAATCTGGTTATACCCATAGGAATAGGATATTAAGGCTACTCCGGGGATGAAATGTTGATCTCTCTATTTGACTTGCAAAAGAATAAAACCTCATTACATGGCCCCGCCTTAATTCCATTAAGCGATGGCATCGAAGGCTTACATAAGCAGGATTTTATGACGGATATTTCGACAATAAAACACGTTTAAAAAACATTGTATACTGAAGAAATGCGACAACCTGCTTAGAATTACGTAAAAATGTTTTAATTTTACAATATGCAAACATTGGAAGCCGAAATTAATGTTTTATTTCATACCCCATAATTCAACACATAATAAACTTCATCAACCCCGACATGTAAGGAGTATGTATAAAAATTCAACACGTAATACACTTCATCAACCCCCACTTGTAAGGACTAAGTATTAAAATGTAACATGTTATAAACTTTATCAACCCCTACTTGTAAGCATTATGTATTAGAATTAAACACAATACACTTCAACAAACCCCACTTGTAAGGAAAATGTATTAAAATTCAACACAGAATACACTTCAACAAACCCCACTTGTAAGGATTATGTATTATAATTCAACATGTAATAAACTTTATCAACCCCCACTTTTAAGCATTATATATCAGAATTCAACACGTAATAAACTTCATCAACCACCACTTGTAACTTATTTATTATGTTTCAACACGTTATAAAATTCATCAACCCCAACTTGAAATGATTATGTATTATAATCTAATACATAATAGACTTCAACAAACCCCAACTTGAAAGGATTATGTATTATAATCTAACACATAATACACTTCAACAAACCCCACTTGTAAGGATTATGTATTATAATCTATCACATAATGCACTTCAACACACCCCACTTGTAAGGATTATGTATTAACATTGAACACATTATCACTTGTAATGAGTATGCATAAGAATTCAACACGTAATACACTTCAAAAATCCCACTTGTAAGCATTTTTTATAAGAATTCATCGTGTCATAAACTTCATCAACCCCCAATAGTAAGGATTATGTGTTAGAATTCAACACGTAATACATTCAACAATCTCCTACAACCTCAACCTGTAACGATTTTGTTCTGCAATTCAACAACCTTCACGTGTATGGATTGTGTTTAATAACTCCACAACCTCCACGTGTGAGGATTACGGTTAATAATTCCACAACCTTCACGTGTAAGGATTGCGGTTCATATTTCCACAACTTCCACATGTAATGATTGCGTTTAAAAATTTCGAAACCTCCCCTTGTATGGATTGAGTTTAACAATTCCACAACCTCCACGTGTATGGATTGAGTTAAACAATTCCACAGCCTCCCCGTGTATAGAATGAGTTTAACAGTTCCACAAACTCCACGTGTAAGGATTGCGGTTAATAGATCCTCAACCTCCACGTGTAAGGATTGCGTTTAACAATTCCACAACCTACTCGTGTATGGATTGAGTTTAAAATTCCACAACCTCTACATGTAAGGATTGCGTTTAACAATTCCACAACCTCCCCGTGTGTGTATGGATTGAGTTTAACAATTCCACAACCTCCCCGTGTATGGATTGAGTTTAACAATTCCACAACCTCACCGTGTATGAATTGAGTTTAACAATTCCACAACCTCCACGTGTAAGGATTGAGTTTAACAATTCCACAACCTCCTCGTGTATGGATTGGGTTTAACAGTTCCACACCCTCCCTGTTTATGGATTGCGTTTAACAATTCCACAACCTATGGATTGAGGTTATTAATATCTTTGATTATTAGTAAGAGAATAGTTTTGATTGCTGCTAAATTGCTCAAAGCGCTCTGCCGTTGACGGAAATAGGACCGCAGCACACATTTCTTTGACAATTATTGTAAAACTAGTTAAAGCAGAAATACCGTTTCAATGATCTTGGGTATGAAATTAATTTTTCCACAAACATCTGGAAAGGAGAACCATTCTTAATGATTCTGTATTTGTTATATAACGTTTTAGGATATCCACTAGTCTCCACCACGGAAATATTATTAATGGAGGCTTCTTGCTGACCTAAATTGATTGAAGAACGAAATGCACTTCATTTATGCTAAAATATATGATTAATCTGTAATTTGTACCCTTGCAGAGTGCTATTAATACATCTTTCGCTTAAGTATAATAAAAGAAATTCTAAATATACATACGACGTCAGTTATATATTTTTTTCATAATAACCTGATTTGATACAAAGTTTCAAGTTTCAATTGAAATATACAGCCACAAACAGCAATATAAATGTATCAATTATATACATTTCGTCCGAGAGTAAGTTATTGAATGAAACCTTTCATCAGAGTTGTCTTTTCTTTGTCAAAATTGTAACCATTTTACATCACTTACCCATCACCCAAGCGTTCGAAGTGTTTATCTGAGGCAAAAACTCTGATCCAAAGTTCGAGGGTGCTATTATGGTCACGTTTTTGTCGCCCTAAGTCAGTCCGTCCGTCATCCGTCCGTCATATGTCCGTTCCTCCCCTTCAAATAAGGTTCTCGAGTGATACCCCCTCTCAAACCGAAATGTCAAAAATATTAACAGGTTTCTGTTTTGACTCGATGTGACCAAAAATGGAATTGCCCCTGGGATTCCCTGATGCATTAGGAACATTTAAAACATCTTCTTTACAAAACATGACAGGCCAATATCATTCATATTGTGCATAAACGCCACGGGACCCACAATATCACAACCTACAATGTAACAAATCAATTCTGAGAAGGTCGTCTTTCAATTTGCAGTTGTGCCAGTGGCAGATGTTTAATAATAAAATGATCTTTAAGACACGGTTCTTTAATTGAAAATAACACCTGTCAGAATGACTGGTGTACTATAACTACCAGTTATCAGAAGTTATAAATATGGCAGACAGTTGAAATGGACAAGCTACAAAACAAATAGAGTATGGTCTCATCTCGTTGGTTATGGATAAAACACCTCGATAGGCTACGCCCATCTCAACGTTTAAGTTTAAATTACCAACTTACTCTATCTATCACAAAATATTGTTAAGTATGCCCATGAATAATAATTTTATTAACTTTACTTTGTTTCGCTTTAATTACATCCAATAAAATATTTTATTTTTAAACTGGAACTCACAACATTTCTTACCTTTAACCCATTTTAAAAACAGTTCATTTAGTTTGCGAACGCTTCTTTGATAAAGATAATCACGTCACTTTGGAAACAGTTCAAAGTTACAAATTAAGAGGAATCAGAGGTTTGCATAGATTTATTTTGAAACTTTTGCTGACTGACTATTATTGTTCCTAATTCCTTCAGTCTCTTTTTTGAGTAAGATGTGTGTATTAAAGTATAACATTTTCTAACTTTCTTTTTATACATTATTTGTCAGTAAGGGCTATAACTGATGCTGTTAAAACGTGTTGCCCAACCTTTTGCATTTAAAATGGCAAAACAATATGCTTAAGCCTAACGACACACTTTTTGCGAACAAAGAGCAACACCTTATATCATTGTAAACTGCAACATTTATTTCTCAGATTGCTCAGAGTAAAACGACTAATACTATTTTAATTATTTGTATTTATCCGTGAAATTCCTTAAAATCTGCATAATTCTTAGAACTATTTCTAGCCAGCTATTGATTAATACATCTAGTAACACGGGATAATTGCATTATGTGGTTCGAATATTAACTTTCATACCCCATTCAACCCCTTCTCCAAGAAGCGAAAACGGGGTTGGCTGGGGTATGAAATAAGACCTTAATTTCGGCTTAAAAAGTTTGCATATTGTAAATTTAAAACATTTAATAGATAATTTTAAACAGGTTATCGCATTTTGTTTTGTAAAACATGTTTATAAACGTGTTTTATTATCGAAATGTCCATAATAAAATACGGCTTTAATAAGTTCCCCATCGCTTAATGGAATTAAGGCGGGATCACCTAATGAGGGATGATATATGTCCAATAGCTGTGCTATCCAAGGCACTGCCGTATTATGTAATTTGGACATGTTTCTTTGTGACTTGGAAGGTCAGAAGAAATTTATTTCGATTTGAATTGAAACTATTTTGGTATTGTCAATAAGTTGGATGAACAAAAAACACAGCAGAGCATGATTCGTCTGGCCTTCCTAGTCAGACAACACACACAGCAGAAGATGATTCGTCTGGCCTTCATAGTCAATTTCAATTTCTTTATTACGATTTTGGCCTCCGGAACATGATTCGTCTGGCTTCCTAGTCAGACAACACACACAACAGAACATGATTCGTCTGGCTTTCCTAGTCAGACAACACACACAGCAGAGTATGATTTGTCTGGCCTTCCTAGTCAGAAAAAGTACAAGAGATAAAAGTGGAACAGAACTTCTAGCATTCGAGGACCACAGTCAACCAAAAACACGGATATAAAAACAAACAATAATCGAATTGTGTAAAAATTTAATCTGATTGCAATGACTTAGAGTATACTGCTTGCGATTGGTGGGTCTTCCTTTGATATCACGAAGAAATTCTGGGGAATAATTATAGCTTGAATTTACTTAACGCTGCATTGCCCAACAACGCCGAAGATGTAACATGTTAAGGTTAATAAGTATTCATTTAGGACAGGAATTAACAATTTCTTTTTTTATATATAAGAGTTATGAATGTAAATGTGTGTATTCGCTATTGGGTTAAAGAACACAGTCACCCAAAACACGCTCACAAAATAAACAAAAATACAAGGATAAAAAAGCAAGATATAACATCACAAACATAAAAGGGTTGACAATAGGGCTACCGTCTTAGACCGGTTAATGGTTGAAAAGGTCGAAGGGGTTTAAACCAGGTTCTAGAGCGCATCAAACCTCACTCTTACCCTATTGTCATCCCAATAAAACTGGACAGTGTAAATACAAATATTCCCGCCAGGTTATATTCTCTAACAAACAAGGCAGCATTATTAGGTTACGGTCAGCTCAGACGGTGGAGTTTATTTAGAACGTGGCAACAATATGTGTATGGGGAAAGGGCACAGCCTTCTCTGAATGGATTCCGAAAGGGGAACTGAAACAACATATCATAGATATAAAACATATTTTCATCCTAATATCTGCGACGACTATACGTCCAGAGGCGTAAATGGCGAATGCCCAAGAAGCATTATCTAATAGAATTACATAAACATATATATGAAGGCAATGCTTGTATGCATACACACAATGAGAAATTATAAGAAATTGTTCTTTTGTACAAATTAATAACTGTGTATTAAACTAAATAACTTGGTAAGCAACAAGAGAACATACCATTAAGGGGAAGACAAGAAACTATTTAAGCATCACACGCTACGTTCTTTGAGGATTTAGGTAGACGTCAATCATAGGGTCCAAAAATGTCCGATCATCGCACACTCAAAGAGGTAAGCAAAGTGGCGAACTCTAAATTGGTCAACCACGTACAATGCATTGCATTGCAAATTCATAGAGCCATAACCCCTTTTGATAAACATTTAAATAAGTGTAATAACTAGTGTATGAAGGAGATTATGACCAAGGACAATGTCAGGTTGTGACCGTCTTTGTCTTAGAAGAGTTTTTAATGTACTTCTTTATTTTAAAAAAGGAACAGGGTTACGATATTAGTAGTTTGCAAAGGTTTTTCGAAGTTTATGATAACGGTAGCCCTGATGGAGTAGGTTTTGAGTTATACAAAGATTACGAATATTAAGGGGAAGACAAGAAACTATTTAAGCATCACACGCTACGTTCTTTGAGGATTTTGGTAGACGTCAATCATAGGGTCCAAAAATGTCCGATCATCGCACACTCAAAGAGGTAAGCAAAGTGGCGAACTCTAAATTGGTCAACCACGTACAATGCATTGCATTGCAAATTCATAGAGCCATAACCCCTTTTGATAAACATTTAAATAAGTGTAATAACTAGTGTATGAAGGAGATTATGACCAAGGACAATGTCAGGTTGTGACCGTCTTTGTCTTAGAAGAGTTTTTAATGTACTTCTTTATTTTAAAAAAGGAACAGGGTTACGATATTAGTAGTTTGCAAAGGTTTTTCGAAGTTTATGATAACGGTAGCCCTGATGGAGTAGGTTTTGAGTTATACAAAGATTACGAATATTAAAGTCCTCAACTCGACGACAAGCTATAGAAAATTATTTTCGTTTGTCATCGATTTTACTAATTATTTCTCCACAAAATTATATCTGGGACAAGAGATGCTCCTAACGAAAATAGTATATAATAGGAAAATTAGTGCTTCAGAAACGTCCTGGCCAGTCCACATATTGTAATTGTCTAAACAGAAGTCAGACCAATACACTTTTATATTGTTACAGGCCAAAATGTAGGTTTTTACTCCAGCGAAAAGTCTATGATGTACCTTCCAGTTTTGACAATAATAAACTCATGTGACATGCACTGCGTATGGCCGAAAGAAAACATAAATACGAAGTATGCTTTACAGTGATTTACTAACATACACACAAGAGCGAGAAATACTGGCAACTCTTTAAAACAAACACGATAAATCATCGAAATCTGATAAATCAATTTAAAATTACTTCCAAACATATTCTTTTTTTAAGATAATTCACAATTTTAGCTTTATAATGAGGTTTGCAAAATATTTTAAAGTTTAAATGTACATAACTGTCTTAAAATTTTACTTGTAACGAGTTCTGACTAATGATTTCGCCGTAGCTTGTTTTTAAGTACCCTCTGTGATACATCATCTGTCAGTTTGTTCCGTTGTTACATTGGTTTTCCTATGTTCATCATCAGAACAATGCGTCGGGATGACAGTTTGCTTTTTGTGCCAATTATGCTGAACACAATTATTACTAGTAATTTGCATTGGCGATGACAGTAAGTTGAAACAGAAATTGACTCGTTAGGCATAATGGTATGCTGTTGTATTTCTTTTTATTTGAAATAAGATTTGTGGTCAGGAAATATTTCAATCAATTATGCCAATTATAACTTAGTAAGGACGATAGACTCAGAATAATTTCAAGCCCTAAATGTTTCGGAACTCTCAATATCAAAGATTGTCGGGCTGTATGGCTACATTCCCTAAAATCAAGAGTAATGGCTCCGGTTGAATGAACTAATATGTATGAGAGAGCCTTGAACGGAATTTGGATGGGAATCGTTATGTAACGGTTGATTATTTTCTCTCGATAAACAAGGCATATTTGATTAATGATTATCTTTCTTTTCTAATTCTCGATCATTTTGAATTTCGTCATAATATAACGCTCCTGTAGTATTCTTTTGTTATAATAAACATATATACCGAACTCGAGGACCATAGATACATGGAGTTCCAATTACATGTATCGTAGGTCGTATTTAATTGACTACTAATGCCTTTATCCGTCTGCATTTTATCACGTTTAAGTATTTGTTTGAGATCTTATGTCTGTTTTAATTGATGTATTTCCGATAACTATTAAGGTGTGTTTTATTCTGTGAATTAAACACTTTTGGCTAGCAAACGGTCCCATATCTGGAATAAAATATCGATTCAGTTTTTCAACATTTCGCGGCATTCATTCACACTATACGTATATTGCAATAAACATCTGTCAAACCCACATCTCTACCTAACCGCTGTGCTCATACTCTCCAAAGAAATAATCCTGACAAACACAGTAAAATACTTACTATTTATGACAACAGACATACTACTTAAACATCATGTAGATTTAACAATGAAATAAAAACTAATCTTGGAAAAACACATGCAAACTAGAAACTTTGGATTTTTTATAGCAACTATTTAGCACCCTACGACCCGGAAGTACTTTTTGACTGGTCTGACACCTTAAATGGGTCTATAGTCGTTAACTTTGTTAAGGTTTAATGGTTAGTAATCGGTAAGCACCACTGTTAGAACTACGAAATGTTCCAATAGTGGTTTAATTTGTTGAAAGAGTCTAGTCTGTATTGTAATGTTTGTATTTCTTAAATTAATTAAAATCAACAAATGGAATATACAGTTCAACAAGTAATACAATTAGGCTTGTATTCCAATGTGATGTAATACAATTAGGCTTGTATTCCAATGTGATGTAATATAATAAGGCTTGTATTCCAATGTGATGTAATATAATTAAAAATAATCCACCTGAACGTCACGTACATTTCCTTTCGAAATAATATTACGTCGCGATGTCATAATTAATCTCATCCATTTTTCAACTATTCGTGTTGGTGACCGTACGATTACAATTGGATACAGATGGAAAAAGGAAATGCGGTAATTATGTTAGCATTCCCGGGGTAAATCATACTAACCATTGGATCAAAGAACTTCCTGTCCAAATTAAGGACCAATATGTATTGTTACAGAGCTGTTTAATCCAAATGCGGAATTACACGCAGTCCACTACATTTGATTCCAAATTAATTGGGATACCGATTATCTGCCGGGAAACAGTTTCCTATATATATGTGGATGAAAAAAATAGAAGGGTCCACAAACGGTTTCACAAATCCAATTATAAAATTCATTTAGATGAGCAATTGTGAAAAATGCTCGTAAACAATTACAAGCACGGAACGTAGAATTTTCCTAGAAAACGATTATTATTTATTTGTGAGTTAAAGAAGCATATTATGGAGGTAGTCATACGTAATAAAAGAGATAGAATGATCGTGCTATTTAAGCGAACGAATGTTGTGGAACTTGTTCTTTATTCATTCGATCTTTGGAGATCGCTGAGCCCAATACTTATATTTAGTGATCGGTGGTACATTTTCAATTTCTTTTGTATTCTTACTTAATTTTCGATTCGGTGGTTCCACTACTCCGGACTATAAAAGGCTCTCGGTATTTTTTAACCACTCATATGATATGTTGGATGTTACTTGTGATACGCAGGCTTCATAACCGCTGCTCCCAACTAAATTCCTTTTTGTTCATTTCGCTCTTCGGGGCATACAATTTTATTAGATCCTGGGACCATACGCCGCTGGATATAGGGGATGAAATAAAGATAAAAATATTGCTATATCCACCGCCATATGCTTGCCATTTTCGGGATGGTTAAACTTCTGTACTGTTGATTTTTATGAATATTGAGTTCTGCTCAACCCGGGGCTAGAGGGCGTGAGCGGTAGCTAGCATATTTCACTACCGCTCATGAACAGTCTCAATCAAACCGAGACTGCAATATTTCGTATGTGTCGTGCTCGGCCGTTTCCAAAGGTCCATTATCATACTCTTTACTATTGCCAAACAATACAATGTATTGTCGTGGGTGTTTATTCTTTTTGATTGCTACTATTTGATTATGCACAACCGCTTACAAATCCACGTGCAAGTGTTCACTTCATATTTTGCTGGATTTTGAACAGTGTATTTCCGGTTATCATTAAATAGATTGTAACGTGAGGTCACGAATATTGTCAAGAACATATAAAGACAAACACTATCCAAATTTCATAACTCAGTATATCCCAGCAGAAAAAAATCCCTTTATATTTGAAACCATATACAACTATTAAGGAGCAATACAACTGGTAATACCCATAGGAATAGGATATTAGGGCTACTCCAGGGATGACACGTTGATCTCTCTATTTCAATTGCAAAAGAATAAAACCTCATTACATCGTCCCGCTTTAATTACATTAAGCGATGGGAAAGCTTATATTAGCAGGATTTTATTACGGATATTTCGACAATAAAAGATGTTTAAAAAAGATTGTATACTGAAGAAAAGCGACCGCCTGCTTAAAACTAGGTATAAATGTTTTATTTTACAATATGCAAACGTTTTAAGAAGGATACAAATTTCGGACAGGGAAAGCAGCATTCAAGGACGACAGTGAACCACAAAACACAAAAACAAACACGCAAACAGACAAACGAAAAGGCAAAAGTAATAAAAAATGCAAACGACTTCACAAACACAAAAGGGTTGACAATAGGGCTACCGCCTTGGAACGGTCAGTGGCAAAGTAGGCCACTGGGGGTTTAAACCGGTTCTAGGGTGCACCAAACCTCACACTTACCCTACTGTCATCCCATTAAAACAGGACAGTGTAAATAAAGAAATCCCCGCCATGATCTAAACTCTAACCAACAAGGCAGCATCAATAGGAAATATAAGTAAAACACAAATATTCTCGTGTAAATATAATACAAAAAAACAATAGCCTAGAAAGCCACAATGAAGGTACTCAATGACTTGGCAGAAGCGAGAGCAGTAAGAAAATACACCATTAAGGGCACGACAAGAAAGAACATGGACAAACATCAAACGCCACCGTCCCAATGGGCTTTAGGTAGGCGTCATCATAGGGTCCACAGCCTGTCCGGTCATCGTACAATTAAAGAGGAAAGCATAGTGGCGAACTGTAAAAGGGTCTACCACCAAGCATGCAGTACGTTTCAAAATGATAGGGTCATAACCTCTTTTGATAAACTTTTTAACAAGTTTAACAAAGATAGTATGAAAGTGATCATGACCAAGAATCTTACGAAGTTTATAAATCACATCACCATAGAAGTCAGGTTGTGATAGTTTAAGCCAAAATTAAGGTCCAGCCAACCCCGTTTTCGCTTCTTGGATGTGAATACTCGGACCACGTAATGCTTTTTTTTAAAGTAGTGTACAAAAATGGCGATCCCCGAAGATCATTTAAACCAAAAATGCAGACTAGCTTTTGTACGGAATATGCTGCTTACATGTAGCAACATGACCTCTAACTCTTCTAACTCTAACTCTTCTCAATAAACGACTGCGTACGTCCAAAATATTAAAAAGAAACGCGAAGTCACACATTTGCCTATAGCATGTTACATAATTTTACCAACTATTCTAGAGACATCTTAATGCGTCTTGAAATCTAAAAAAAGTGGTTACATAGGGAATCGATAAAACTGTGCTGTAGCAGGTTTTCCTTTAATCATAGTATACTTTGTAAACATGAAATTCTTAAATGTTGAACTTCCGATTTAAAAATGTGAGCAATTTATGTACTATATTTTATGAAAAAAGTTATTGAAAACAAGAAGCGGCTTCGACCAACCCAGCCATGGTCAAGAGTTTACATAGAAGAGTCGAGACCACTAGAAGCGAGAGTGAACGATGCAAATATGATGATAGTCCTCAAAGAATTGGGCAAGAGTGACAAGTACTTTATGACCAACAATGGTCGCCTGCTAAAGAAATCCAATAACAACGGAAATCGACACAACCTCTAGGGGTTTATAAAGGCCGGTGTATGGAACGTTAGAGGTTGGTCCCTTTCTGATTTCGAAAACAAGACTTTTAGAAAACTAGTCATCGAGCATTTTGATAATGATATAATACAGTTAGACGGGTACCACCGGATTGGTCATAATCGACATAATCTCAATAAAAGGGAAAAACGTGGATCGGGAGGTGTTGGTGTGCTTGTTGAAAAATCATTTTTGGAAAATGTTACCTATAGTGTCGATAAATCAGTAGATGTGTTATGGGTAAAATGTATTCACAAAATTTCCAAAAGCTGTTTAAATTTCTGTTTGTGTTATCTGCCGCCTGTTCATTCAAGTCGAGCAGGTGATTCTGATGAATTTTTCATGAGTCTAATGAAGCAAGTCTATGAATACCAACATGAAGGAGAGCTTGTCGTATTTGGTGAGTTCAATTCAAGATGTGGAGATGAATGTGACTACATTGATGGTGTTGACCAAGTTAATCCACGTGAGGTAATAGATGAACAGATCAGCGTATATGGGTATCAGTTCATTGACTTCCTTGTTGACTGCAATTTGTGTATGATAAATGGACGTGTGGGAACCAATAACTACACAAATAGTTCAGCTTGTGGTAAATCTGTTGTCGATTATGTAATATTACCATATGAAAGGCTTACCAGTTGTGTTGAGTTCAAGGTTAACACCATGTCAGATATTGTAAATGAAATTCAATTACAGGGTCATACCAAATTGCCTGATCATTCACGTATTAATTTCGTACTGCAATTTGATTCGATAAACGCATTAGAAGTCACGAGCGTTAATGGTGACAACAAATATGTGTTAAATGTAAAACCAATTTCATTTCTAAATGATGAAAACTCTATAAATAATATTTCTCAAACAATTAATCAGATTGAAAATTATGTTAATAATTTGAATGATTTTAATGGTGCATATCGGGCTTTTGTTGACTTAATTGTTTCTGAAAAATGGACTCAAAACTTAAACAAACATGTGTCAACACTAATAACAAGCAAACTAAGCATAAAGCAAGGGCAAATCCATATTGGTCATTAGAACTCTAAGACTTGTGGAACGATGTATGTAAACTTGAAAAACAATGCTTGAACTGTAAGACTAATGGCAGGAAAAAAATTCGCGAACTATTTTGTAACAGTAGAAATGAGTTTAATAGACTTCTTCGTAAAGTAAAGCGACATTACCAAATAAATGAACAAAATAAGCTACATGATCGACTTAAAAACCCAGATAACCAACGTGACATTTGGAAGGAGATTGGAAAGCTTGGCTTAGCGAATGATCATAAAAGTGCGATTCCTATAGAGATCATTAACCAAAACGGTGAAATTAAAACTGAATAAAACGATGTACTAAATAGATGGAAAATGACTGAACAACTGTTTAACCAAGAACTTAGCGATACTCTAGATGATGTACATATAAAATATGTTTTAGATGTTGTAGAAAATCAAGGAATATGGATTACCTAAGTTAGACTGTTATTCTCTTGCCAATCAGTAGGGAAGAAGTTTAGTCATCTATTTATAGCACAGAATTATGGAAGGCATGCGGGATAGATGATATACCAGCAGATGTTTTACGTAATGATACTTGCATAGATATTTTATTTAGTATAATAAGTCATTCCTTTGATAAAGGCATTGTACCTGATGACTGGGTGAAAGGCCTAATTTGCCCTATATGTAAAGAGATGATCCAAAATGTCCACTGAATTACAGGCCAATTAGTCCAATCTCGATTCCATGTAAAGTTTATACACATATATTGAATAAAAGATTATGTAAATGGTTAGATGCGAATGGCATTTTGAGTGAGGGACAGACTGGCTTTAGAAATGACAGAAAACTGTCAAGATCATATATATTCTCTGTACACAATTATTGAAAATAGAAAGCTTCAAAGACAGGAGACATTTGCATGCTTTGTAGATTTCAGGAAAGCGTTTGACACTGTTCAAAGTGATTGCCTATGGTATAAGTTATATGCTTTAGGTATTCATGGCAAAATAATGCCTGCTATAAAATCGCTTTACAGTTCCGTTTCATGCGCCATTAAGGTGAATGCTTTCCTAACAGACTGGTTCTCTGTCCAAAATGGCGTTAAGCAAGGCTGTAATTTATCCCCGACATTATTTTCATTGTATATCAAAGATCTGACTAACGATATAAACCAAATGAACCTTGGTGTAATGGTTGACGGTGTTTCGATATCAGTATTGTTATATGCAGATGATATTGTTTTAATAGCGGAAACAGAAGGTGAGCTACAACTTATGTTAAGTAAACTTACCGACTGGTGCAATAAATGGCGTCTGGCTGTAAACCAAGAAAAAACTAACGTCATGCATTTTCAAGGAATTGTCATCCTTTGTTTTCATGCTTGGTGATAAAACTGTAGACATTTCAAAATGCTCCAAATACCTCTGTTTTTGGTTTAACGAATGTTTAGATGTTTCTAAATCGGTAAGAGAAATAACCAAATCAGCCGGTCGCGCACTTGGAGCAGTATATATACAATACTTAAATGCAGGTGTATTGAAATATGATGTATATAAAAGGTTGATTGAGACACTTGTTGAACCTGTACTGTATTATTGCGCAGGAATCTGGGGTCAACGATATTTTACGGACGTTGAAATAGTCATAAATAAAGCATGTATATATTTCTTAGGTACAAGTAAACATGCATCAAATATAGCTATTCGTGGTGATATGGGAATGGAATCGTGCATTGTTAAACAAAAAATAGAGACTGTAAGATTATGGTGCAGATTAAAATGCATTCCAGAAAACAGATTGTGTAACATCATTCATAAATGGTAATTGAATATAAGCAAATCATGGGAAAAGAGCATGTTAGCATTTATAAATGATCTAGAAATAGAATATTGCATGTTATGTAAAAAGCCATGTAAAAATGTGTGTATTAATATTGTTAGAAAAAAACTGATGGATAAGGAGCATGGTAAATGGGAGCAGAAATTAAATAGTAATGGTAATAATACAAATGGAAACAAGTTAAGAACTTATAGAACATATAAGTTTAAATTGAAACGGAATTCTTTGTTAAAATGAACTGATCAAGGGGCCAACGGAAAACGCTATCCAAATTCAAAAGCTGTAATTTACCTTTAGTTGTAGAAACTGGAAGGTACACCCGTCCAAAAACTCCTTTTAACGAAAGAATTTACACATACTGTAACTTAAGTGAAGTGGAAGGCGAAACTCATTTTTTAATAAATTGTAAATTGTATGATGATATCCGGTATGAACTTTTCCAAGCGGCTTCGCTTATCGACACTTTGTTTTATACTTTTCTGCCATCAGCAAAATTGGGTTTTCTTATGAAAAATGAAAAACTTCAATTTAAGATATCTTTAACGCTATGTAAAATGAACAGAAGGAGAAGTACCATATTAATCTAAGTATTTTATTTTAACGTTTGCAAATTCTAAGTTATTATATTTTAAACTATTTTTAAACTACATAATGTTTGATTTTTCTTAAGAATGAGTGTTATCTAGATTATAAAATACCCAAAATAACACACAATAGGCATTTCATTGAACCTGCTTTAACATACAGTTAGTTGCAAATCCTTAAAAATGGAAAGAATCTTAATATAACTTGCTTCTCGATTAAACATAGTCTAATTAAATTGTCTTAAGCTAATGCTAACTTCTCGTTATGCATGTTTTACATGTTTTATGTTTTATGTTTGATGTTTTAGCAGTATTTTTAATATACATGCATTGACTTGTATAAATTAGTATCTCATAGACCGATATCGGCCCAAAATCTCATATATTTTAATATGTTGTATTGAATGTTGTGTATGCCATATGATGATTTGTGACACTTTAATAAACATTTATCTTCTTATCTTCTTCTTCATAATATGTACAATACATACGTTAGTGTCTACTCGCAAGAGTTAAGCTCAGTATTCAATGTTGTGAATTGAGCCATTACGTGGTCTCGCCTTAATTCCATTAAGCGACTGGAAAGCTTATATTAGCTTATATTAGCAGGATTGTATAACGGATATTTCTACAATAAAACATATTTAAGATCATTTTGTACTGATCCAATGCGATAACCAGTTTAAAGTTACATATTAAATGTTATTTAAAAAAACACGAAGAACCAGACAGAAAAATAAGGATAATCCAAGTGATATATTAAATTATAAATTGTATTTTTAATGAGTTTTTTTTTATAAATAAACAGAACTATAATATGTACATTATTTTCTTATAAATAAATTATATTAACATATTTTAAAATTCATATATGATACCGTTCTATCAACATGATTCTCTGCCATATTACTGACGATTTCTAAAAGCCCCGCATTTTACTGATTAAAATCGTCACATTATTGAATATCCAAAAACCGGAACTGCAACCTAATGATTGACGTTTAAAATTATAACGCGAATAAGGATGTAATGTGTATGATGATGTGTAAGATAAACAATACCATGTCTGTTTTAATGTTGAATTTATACCAGCAAATGCTACTTGTCCTCATGGACATCTTATTTTACATTATATTTCGAAGCGCAAAGGACCGAAACAGGCAGTTTAGTGGGAAACCGTACATCGCAATATCTCGAACATTTTCTTGTACTAATAGGTCTGGTCTTGAAAAATATGGTAACATCCGCGTGGTGCGTTAAAACGATGTATCCGGTCTATCAGCGATAGCATATGGCTGAAAACGGTAATACCGAAAATGGCAGGGTCATCGCACTGTTTATGTGTGCACTTGACGACTTTGAAAGAGACACATGTTTCTAACTTCAAAATTTCACTGACCAGAAGAAACAGTCATTGAACATTTTCACAATTTGTTTTTTTTTTTTTTTGAAAAACAACGATTAATTTTCGATTACATATACACATGTCTTTTAAGACATACAGAAACAATGCTAATCCTCATTCGTCTTTTTTCCTTTAAAAAGCAAACATATATGGACGGTACCCCATCCATTTTTGAAAGCCTTTTTTTTTTTTACTAAAATGAAAATTCAAGATAAAACTGTATGCTATAATGCTCAACTTTTTTTAAAATTTGTATGGCAAGGTCCTTTGATATTTCCTTCGAAACAATCAAAAACAATATAGGTCATCGAGCCGCTTATTAGTTTTTATTAAACATTCCTTAAATTACACACATTTTACTATTTAAAAACACAATTATTATTGTTTCTTTAGCAAAACGATGTTTCCCATATACACTTTTTTGTTGTTGATAACAAACAATGTTCACAAATGACCGAAACAATATTGAAACAATTCTGTTATCGAATACAACTATGATTTAAAGAATACAATCCTTCGACTTGAACATGTCAAAACTTGAACTGCCAACATCCTTAATAATGACACTTTGAAGTAAATTGGTGTCTTATGTGTTATTTTAGCATTCCTTCCGAAAGGAAAAACCTTTATCCCAATGTAGCCTTGTAATAAACTTCGTAAGATTCAATATCATGATCATTTTTATACTATCTTTGTTAAACTTGTTAAAAAGTGTATCAAAGGAGGTTATGACCCCATCATTTTGCAACGTACTGCATGCTTGGTGGTGGACCCTTTTACAGTTCGCCACTATGCTTTTCTGTTTTATTGTACGATGACCGGACAGGCTGTGGACCCTATGATGACGCCTACTTAAAGCCCATTGGGACGGCGGCGTTTGATGTTTGTCTATGATCTTTCTTGTCGTGCCCTTAATGATTTATTATCTTGTTCATCTGGTTTCAGACAAGTCATTGAGTACCTTCATTGTGGTTTTTTAGGCTATTGTTTTTTTGTATTATATTTACACGAGCATATTTGTGGTTTTACTTATATTGCCTATTGATGCTGCCTTGTTGGTTAGAGATTAGATCATGGCGTGGATTTCTTTATTTACACTGTCCTGTCTTAATGGGATGACAGTAGGGTAAATGTGAGGTTTGGTGCACCCTAGAACCGGTTTAAACCCCAGTGGCCTACCTTGCCACTGACCGTTCCAAGGCAGTAGCCCTATTGTCAACCATTTTGTGTTTGTGTTGTCGTTTGCATTTATTTTTACTTTTGCCTTCTTGTGTGTCTGTTTGCGAGTTTGTTTCTGTGTTTTGTGGTTGACTGTCCTCCTTGAATGCTACTTTCCCTGTCCGATCTTTGATGCGTTTCTTTATCCTTTCAGTTTAATTGCATGGTGTCCTAAACAATAAACAACAACGAGCCTGATATATAACGTAGCAATAGATTATATAAACTACGTTTTCAGACATATAAATGGACACGTATAAAGCAGCTATCAACATAGGTTTTTAATCGCAAGCTAATATTATGAAAATGAACACTCCACTACGTATAAGTATTACTTATATAAATCCAACTACCACCACTTGTAGGCATCTTGTATTAGGTTTTAAAAAACCCGAATTTCTTCAAAAAATACACCGCAACAGCCAATGAGGTTTTATATATTGTATTACAATTCACCAAGCTGTCTTACTTATAAAGATTATGTATTAAACTTCAACAAACAAACAATAGTAAGGACTACGTAAAACGCTTCAACAAACCCAACTTACTCAACCCGGGGCTAGAGGGCGTGAGCGGTAGCTAGCATATTTCAATAACGCTCATGAACAATCTCAATCAAACCGAGACTGCAATATTTCGTATGTGTCGTGCTCGGCCGTTTCCAAAAGTCCATTATCATACTCTTTTTTTGGGTAAGCATTGTGTATTACAAATGAACACGTAATACACTTCAACAACCAGCACTTGTAGCATGATCACTGAAATCTGTTTTGTATTTAGACAGGTGTAAATTGTTTTGTTGTAAATAACACCTGTCGGAATAAATGGTGTACTCTAACTACCAGTTATTGGAAGATAGAGTATGGTTGACAGCTGAAATGGACAGGCTACGCCCTTCTCGATGTTTAAATCAACCAAATCGATGAGATACTCTATCTATCAGTTGTAAGACGTTTATACTACACTTCAACAACCATCAATTGCAGGGATTATTTATTAATTGATCAATCAATTTTAGTAATTGAACAACCTTCACTTGTAAGAATTATATTCCGGAATTCCACAACCTCCACAGATTGCGGTTAATAATTCATTCGATTGCGAGTAAGAGAATTCTTTTGATAGATGCTAAATTGCTCAAAGCGCACTGCCGTTGACGGAAATAGGACCGTTGCACACATTTCTTTGGCATTTATTGTAAAACAATTTAAAGCATTAAATACGGGTTCACTAATGGTTAATTGTCAACAATATTCTTAAAAGGAGAGCCATTCTTAAGGATTCTCTATTGGTTATATAACTTTTTAGGATACATATCGTCTTGACCACGGAACTATTATTAATGGAAGTTTCGTGCTAACTGAAATTGAATTTAGAATGTTTTTTCGGACCATGCGCACTTCACTTATACTAAACTAATGTATGATTTATCTGTAAGTGTTACCCTTGTAGAGTGCTATTAATACATCTTTCGTCTAAGTATAATAAAACATGTTTTAAACAAAGATATATACCACGTAATGTATATCGATTCTTCATATAACAGTTTTAAGTAACATTGCCATATTTATCCATATTTAGCCATGTAAATGTATCAATTATAGATATTTCTATATAGTTAATGAATGTCATGTTCTAGAAACTGTGTACGCAGAACCTTTGAAGCTTTTTTGCCAAATAAACCAAATAAATAAACCCACCTTTAATGAAAGAGATGGCAACCGCATTTTTTCCTTAATCAAAAGTAATTGTGTATATCACTAGCTCATCACTCAAACTTTCAAAAAGTTTATCTGATCTGTATCAAAGCTCGTGAGGTATTATGGTCACGTTTTGGTTGCCGTCAGTAGTATAAATACTGGGAGTATAGGGCCAGTTCCTCCCTCGCGACAAAAGCAATCAAATAGTTATCAAGTTGCCTCCAGCTGCCCTTAACACAAACATTTACAAACGCCAAATGACGATGACATGCTTGCTGCCAGACCCCCACACAACTATACAAACTGCTTGATTACCATCCGCTTAGGACGAACTTTACCAAAAAACCCAGTATCTATTAATTTTGAAAATAACTTAAACATTTGCAACTCATTAAGCAAAGTCAGACGGAACCGGACAGTAGTCTTCATCATCGCTCTGCATATCATTTTTAACCATGGAGTATTTTACTTGTATGCTTATTTTTTTTCCCCATTATCTAGTATGTACCGTTTAGCATCATAAGCTGATAAACTTGTTTTATTGATTGCATAGCTGCTTATGTTATGCTTTTGTGATCTAATAACTTTCATCTCATGGTGAGCTTCTGTTGCTGTGAATAAAATATTTTTGTAATCATCATGTGCTATTTGTTTTTTAACAACACACATTTTAACACCCTTGCATTTCTTTGTACTAACATCATTATCTAGCATATACGAATATAGTTTACTTCGTAGTCCAACATATTCAACAATAGGTATGCCACACGTTTCATCTTTCATCTTGCCAATAACCTTTTTATTATCATTAAAATGAAACTTACTTTTTGGATCATAATCACAATTATCAAAAAGTTCTTTATCCTTGTAAAAGTCTGCATACACATCTTTTGTTTTTATTTCATAGCTCAAGGAATCGGTATCAGTAAATAATAATTTAGCTTTTTTATCATATTTATTTTTAATGTAGTTGTAATGGAAATCATACATCAAATATTTTGACAAGTCTAAAATACACATACCAACATAATAGGGCGATTTAAAACTAATCGTTCTTTTTTTCTGTTTATGGCAAATACATTTTCATTAAACATTTTACAAGAAATAAATGAAGGTCTTGCTGCATGTTTTAAAAGGACCTCCTCATCGTGAGTCAATTTAACATTAATTATTTTTCTCAAATTTTCCATAGTTTTACCAAAAACTGAATTATTCATCAGTTTGAAGAAATCCTTTTACAAAGCATTTTTCCAGCTGTTCTCTTAGCAGTATTGAAGTCTATGTATGTCTTTAACCACTGTGATTCGTCGAACTGTAGTATTCGTGTATTTGTATTACCTTCAATCCAAGCTTTTTATAAAATTCTAAGTTTCTAAAATGCACGACATACTTTTTTTTATTTTTTAGTGTTGTAACAAGTTTATTAACATTGCAAGATCCTAAATTAAACTTTTGTTTTAAATATTTACAATAGTCTGACAACGACTCATCTTTTATATTTAAACTTTCCGGGGCGAGAGGATAATCAGTATGCAAGTCATGCATTTTCCCGGGATACTCGATATCACACTCAACAATGTAATTTGATTTTCCTTTTTCAAACTTGTCAACCCACTTGAAGTTGCCAGTAGGTAACGGTTGACTCATAGCCCACCCATACAAGTTTTTAGCATCAAGATATATTATGTACTTGCTTTCTTTTTTCTTGTCATTGTTTTTCATATATTTATTGTTAGCCTGTGAATATCGGTTTGCGATATAACTTTTACCGCCTCTTAATCCTTTTTCCACAAACAAATATTGATCAATATCAGTGATTAAGTCAAGTGGATACCAGTCATCTTAAGGCATGCATCCCAAGCTAAACCAGGACTACTGAAGTAATGACAAGGATCGAATTTGTAATACTCAATACACATTTTTCTAAAGTTTGCAAAAACATCTGTCAGCAACAATACATCAGTCTTAAGATACATATCATGATATTCTCCCATATTTTTAATCTTAAATGTTTTCTATATTTTTAACTAGCGTGTTCATAATCTGCATCTGAAATATGCTCATTATTTAATTGAGAATAAAAGCTATCTTTGCCAGGTAACTTCGTATCCTTGAAGCGTTCAAAACTGTTCATGTAATCATACGGATAAACACCTTTTCTTTTTATTAATTCTAACTTGTCGCCAGAGTATTCCTGAGAGGTATACTGAAACGAAGGGATGTTTTTTACTAAATTATCAAGCGATTGAGACATAAACTGGAAACTGTCAATAAACACCAAACGTTGTCCTAACATAAAAGCCATGTACTTTTCCATGTTATTTGGTATAACTTTTTTTTTTAAACTTTCCGATGTGCTGCATTATTAAGTGAGAATCATATCCTCTCATTTATGAAACACGACAGGTATTTTTTCAGTCAGCTTGAAATTAATATTACATATATTATGAGCGCTTCCCCTATACTTTCCAGTTATATGACAATGATCCCTGACCTTTCTGATGAAGTTTTCATATACCACTTTATTACCAGCGTTACCTTTTTTGAGAGTTGTTACAAAACCATGACCGCAAATATGACATGATTTAGATTTTTGGAATCTAGCTTCTTCTTCTCTTGACATCACCAAATGTTTCTTAAAATGCGTATTCATAATTTTCTTGCACCACTCCTCTTCTTCTATCAAACAGCATTTGGTCCTCTATACGTTACAACTGGTTTTGAATATTGATCATCATAACAACAAACAACTTTATACCCATGAATGCAATCAGTATGCTTTTGATATGCTTCTGTATGTGATTTTTTTTGTGGTTTATTATTCGCAGGGAATTTATAAGCTAAATGACACCATCTAAAGCATTCGTTATCTTTTCATTTTTTTATATTTATTAGTCCTTTTCTGTGGTGTTGCAGTTCTTTTAGTAAATCTAAATACGAGCTACCTCGCAAAGGCTTGTACTTTACTCGATTTATGTAGTGCGCATCAACTATTGCAACTTTCCAACCACTTCCTTCAGAAAGCCATACGCCAATTGTATTCTTTATTTGCATAGTTGCTTTAATCAGCGCAAAATCAATTTGAGTTTTGTTTATGATTAATTCTGCTTTGGAAGCAAAATAAGTTATTTTATAAGTGGTTGCTATTTTGCCTTTTGCATCATGTGTTGGTTTACCAAAAGTAAGTTTTAAAACAACATTCATTTTAAGACCGTTCGTTTGCTCTAATTCCTTTTCAAGGACATTTACAACAAGTGGTTTTGTATAATGAAGTTGTGTAAGTGGATCGTTTTTAAAACATTCATATATTGCTTTGTTGATTTTTCTTTTTCCTCAACTTTACTATGTTCTTCTTATGATGATTTTATAATTTCCACAAAATCTCTTTTTGTTTCCAAAACTTTGCTATAATTTTTCATCTTTTATAAGTTTTTTTTAGCTATTTCCTCAATTTCCATTTTTTTAATTTTGCTATATTCTTTTGGCGATTTTACAAATTTCACAGCTTTTTTAACCATTATATAATATTACATGAGATTTTTTTTTTAAGCCTATATTTAATTTATTTAATTATTTTTCCAACATGAATGGTGCTAAAATTTCGCCACCATCTATTTTTTTAACCGGAATGGTATCATCATTGGTATCAGCGTCATTATCTTCTAATACTTCAAGAATATCTATTCCTCCGCCTAGAAGTATGTCCAAGTATTTCCAAAAGCATTCTTTTTCAAGAGTCCTGTCATCTACCATCTGTTTGATTTTTACATGATATTTACAGTATCTCTCAAAATCATCAGATTCAAGATCACCTTCAGCTACCAGCAATCTCATATTTTTCACGCGCTCGAAATAGTTTATAAAATTGTTTTTATCAAGAAGCTTTTCATTAATCATCTCTTTCATGCTTTTAATAAACATTTCAAAGTCTTCATAACATCCGATATCAGTATTAATTATATGAGTTTTTTTTTAGTTTGCTGATTAATTCATCCTTAAAATACTTAACATCCTTGGCTACTGCATCTGCTCGTGTTTCACTAAAAATCCTGCTTTGTTTTATCGCCAGATCTGTAAGAAGCTTTATAGCAGTATTAGCTTCATGCTCAGCCTTTATCTCCCAATCTTTTTTAAAAGCTACAATATCTTCTTCCAATCGTTTCATATGACTTTCTTCAAACTCTTTGATCTCCTCGTCCGCTTTAGTTAAAAGAGTCTGTTCATAGACAGCTACCTTTTCATAAATTATTTGTTCCTCATCAAAGTGTTTCCTTTCTTCTTCTGCATAACTTCCCATATAATATGGATTACATTATTTTAAATACATAATTCTGTAGTATAGTATAATGAATTGCAAATATTGTAAAAGAGTTTTAGATATTATTGATCCTCCTGGGGTGTGCATAGATTGCATCTTATTTTACACAACTAATAAAAAGAAGCTTTGTAAATATTGTACCAGAGCCAAGCTGTGTTACAAGTGAACTTACGCATGTGTGAATTGTAACGATACTTGTGAAGTTTTCGATAACGAGCGTATCTGCTTTAATTTACAGCCGAAAGAAAACTATTTACCATAGAAATTACCATTTAGATAAATACATAGTAAATATTTGATTTGTCTTCTAAAAATAGACAGTGATTTGAAGATTTGTTTACAAAATTGTAAAGATTTTGGGTTAAATAGAGGGTCGAAAAAAATCAATCAAATTTGAATACATTTTTCAAAAAATATTTAAAATATTAAAAAGAAAAAAAGAAACAAAACCGATTAAAACAAAATCAACTAGAGAAAAGTATGATAGGCTATGGAAACAAGTTGAATTACGACTGGATGCCATGACCGTTTAACTTGAACAGATGCTCCTACGGGGCATCTCTACTAGCTTAATTTCCATTAAACTTGAACCTTTTCATATACATTTCCAGAGGTTCTGTGAAGTTATCATTCTTTTGAATCACTAATATTTTATTAAAGGTAATCCTAATTACCTCTTCATCATTTTCTAGTCCTGTTGTTGTTTGGACATATGATAGAAGTTGTTTAAAACTCCTATGATGTGTTTTTAACAAATCCTTTTTTCTGCTATTCTTGTTTTACTTGCTAAAACAGCAACTACTGGAGAAACTGCACCAACTGCAGCCACGAAAACAGGAATTCCCGGAACAAATGCCAATACGGCAGTACAACCAATTATCCCACTAACAATTTGTAATGTTGTGTTTATGATGCCGCACAATTTATAACTGCGCCTGTATGCAGCTACAAGCCGCGTCAAGTGATCAATTAATTCTTCTTTGGTTTTCATGTATAATTACAGTTAGACACTAATTTAATGAAAATATTTAGAAAATAGTTGCTCGTGTTCTTTGGGTGACATTTCGCCTATTTTTAATAATTCATCGATTATGCTAATACCTTTATTGATTAACTGTGGACTATTATTTCCTGATTCATTACTTCCGCATACTAACTCTAGATCATCCATCAAATCCTTGGGACTATTGTAATATTCAACATCAACACAACCTCCTAAAATCTTCTTGAACTTTGAAGAACCTTCATGAATTGGTAAACCAGATAATTCTGTTAGTTTCTGTGACAGTTTGGAATAAGTTTTTTTACTAATGTAACGCTTTGTTATCAAGTCTATAAAATCATCGTCTACTTTTAGGTCTAGCACAACTGCTTCTCCTTGTTTGGCAATAAGTGTGTGATGACCAACAAGCTTAGGTAAATCAATTTGTAACATTCCATAGCGACCATCATTACTGAATTTGTAAGAATTGTTATTTTGTTGCATCCCTTCACCTAAAACGACTTCACTATGCGAAAGCATTGCATCAATTCTTTCTCTGTAATATTGTAAAGCTTCTGACTCGTTCTCCCAAATTGTTTTATCTCGTTCGAGCTGATCTCTCTTGTCTGCATCTGTTTCTCTTTTAATTTGTTTAGTAACTGCGGCCTTATTGTAACCAATTTTTTTGATAACCTTAATAACATGTTCGGATATCTCTCCAAGTTTTAAATTATCTCTGAACAGGGCTTTTTCACCTTATGTAACAGAGACCTCTAAAGGGCCTCTTTTCCAATTGAGAACTTGACTGTGTTTTTCCCCAAATGTGTCAGAAATGTTTGCCAATCAGAAAGTAGCAATGTCTCAGAATTTGAGAAAAAGCATTATTCTGCAATGTGTTTTTGTCTGTGGAGTCATTAACAGTAATTAGAATAACTGTTGGCTGAAAATATAAATAAAGTATAGTATTGTCAAATTTACTTAATTGGTGAAATCTTACATCTTTCCCAAAATATATTTCCCAAAATGAGAAATAAGCTCGTCTTTTTTCCCCAAAATGGACACGCCTGAGCCTCTTCCCAATTTTGTGGAAAAAAAGCCCTGATGATCACATTTTCTAAAGAAGGATAAAAATATCGGACAGGGAAAGCAGCATTCAAGGACGACAGTCAACCACAAAACACAAAAACAAACACGCAAACAGACAAACGAAAAGGCAAAAGTAATAAAAAATGCAAACGACATCACAAACACAAAAGGGTTGACAATAGGGCTACCGCCTTGGAACGGTCGGTGGAAAAATAGGCCACTGGGGGCTTAAACCGGTTCTATGGTGCACCAAACCTCACACTTACCCTACTGTCATCCCATTAAAACGGGATAGTGTAAATAAAGAAATCCCCGCCATGATCTAATCTCCAACCAACAAGGCGGCATCAATAGGCAATATAAGTAAAACACAAATATGCTCGTGTAAATATAATACAAAAAAACAATAGCCTAGAAAGCCACAATGAAGGTACTCAATGACTTGGCAGAAGCCAGAGCAGTAAGAGAATACACCATTAAGGGCACAAGAGGAAAGATCATGGACAAACATCAAACGCCACCGTCCCAATGGGCTTTAGGTAGGCTTCATCATAGGGTCCACAGCCTGTCCGGTCATCGTACAATTAAAGAGGAAAGCATAGTGGCGAACTGTAAAAGGGTAGACCACCAAGCATGCAGTACGTTGCATAGAAATAAGAATTGAATACAAAAATCTATCTAATTATTATTTAATCTCAGCGAAATATTCAGATCCAAATGAAAATTTGGCAATTGCGTTTATACACTGTTCCATTATTTATTTTTTCATAGGGAGACTGTCTGATGTCTCCCTATGAAAAAAAATAATGAAACAGTGTGTAACTATAATAACTGTTGGCTGAAAATATAAATAAAGCACAGTATTGCAAATTTACTTAATTGGTAAAATCTTATATCTTTCCCAAAATGAGAAATAAGCTCGTCTTTTCTCCCTAAAATGGACAGGCCTGGGCATCTTCCAAATATTGTGGAAAAAAGCCCTGATGATCACATTTGCTAAGTAACAGTACATAGAAATAAGAATTGAACACATAGATCTATCTTATTGTTATTTAATTTCAGCGAAATGTTCAGTTCTAAATGAAAATTTGGCAATTGCGTTTATACACTGTTTCATTATTTTATTTTTTCATAAGGAGACATCAGACATGATGCATGCATCTTACATATTCTGATCTGCAGCGACTCTTGGTTGGATGAGGTGATGTTGGAGGAGCTAACAAAAACAAGATGGATTTCATAGAGGTTTGTAAGCAGAACTTATTTGTATGGTGGGGAAGCATTTCACATCAATGCCAAAAAAATAATAAAATAATAATAATAAGATAAATCTAGTTAAAACACTTGGAAACCTTACCTTGAAAGGTGGAACTGAGAGACAGTATTAAAACATGAAAAGGATATTATTAAAAGTGATCAAGTTTTAGTATTTCATGTACAGCAGACATTTAAGTTGTTTGCATTTTCTTTATTTTTCAGACAGGTGGCTGCCATTTTCACAAATCACAATGTTATGGTATACAACTGTAATGGATCCAAGTATTGAACAATAAATTGAATGGATTATCTTGAACTACATCTACAGTTCTTGTTCTCAACACTAATTAACACTCAAGCTTTTCACAAGGATCTGTGCATGCTGGTTTCCTCCCACATGCATTTAGCGCTGTCATCCATGCCAATGAGAGTGATCTGAAAAAGTAGTTTTGCTTATTTTATACTCAATAAAACAAAACACTAATCATTCCATTTGAGACGTTGAAGTACATAGTTTTATTGAACTGACTGTTACGTGTACATATAAAGGAGAATACATGTTGATGCTGAACTATGTTCAAAACCTGTGAAACAGCTTTAAAAAAAACAACAGGATAGGGTTGAAAATTGATTTATTAAAATATTAATTAAGGAACTTAAAGGGACACATAGCAATCTTGATTTGTTTAAAAGCTAACAACTTGCAGCGTCCCATTAGTTTTTCTACATAAGTCGCATTTTTGGCAGCGTCCCATTAGTTTTTCTACATAATTCGCATTTTTGCAATCATTAATAGTAATTACTAGAATAGTGCAAAGCTAATAGTTATTATTATATTACTAAACTGTTGATACTATTGCACCAATAATTTATACATTTCACTCACTGCCATTACCAGTATATATTATATGTTTGACATGCCTATTAAACAAATGATCACTTTTTCAGTTGAATGACTTATGAATTCATTAAACCTGAGTATATCCAACATTTAAACTACACTTGACCTCCCTATAATATATATATCTGTGCCAGTGGACATGGCAGACACTTAGGGATCACATTAAGCTCTGTCAGCTCGCATGTAAGATCCTCTATTACCTAATAATATGTTCATCTTCGTCTTACTCTATGAAAATATGTATAAAGTTCTTCCTTAGCAATTATTCAATGCTATTGACATGTCCAATTACTATGAATTTTATTTTGGCAAAGTTGTGGTTAGAGCATAATATTATGTACATTGAATATGAAAATGAAACGCATTACGTATTTGAATAGACGCCTATAGTCTTCCAGACCGCCTCCAATCCATTTAAAATGGTTCTGTTTCATAAATCAGAAATACAAATGTCCTTGCTGACAAAAGCACATGGCAGACTTGTGTGTTATAATACATGATGCTGTTTTTCATGCATTCTCATTTTGGCGACCATCTTAAAATTTTAAGTTCACTAGAACATTAAAAAATAGAAGAAGCTGCACAGTAGCCGATTTATAAGTTTAAAGTAAATATCTAATGTTAATAACTCTTATTTATCCAATGGTGAGACAACATACAAGCTAGACCACGAGACAATATACATTTTAATTGAACTGAATGTTGTTTAACGGCTCATCAACACAATATAGGTTATTTCGAGCCGCCCCAGAGAGAGTGGAAGGATACATAGGAATCCGGGAACCTGCCCTACTCCTATTATCGAGCCCCGTGTGGTTCCCGGGGGACCCGTTTTGTCACGGGGCAAAGAATAGGGCCACTGCAGATCCCTTTCGAGGGGTAGGCAGAGTGGTAGAATCCCCCCAAATTCAAGTTCATTATGGCTCCCCCACACAAAGTGTGGAGGGGAGCCATATTGATTGTGTGCTTTCTGTCTGTCTGTCTGTCTGTCTGTGTCACAACCGATGTCCGATCAATAAATAGAGAATGGTTGGACCTAGTGTCCTCAAACTTAAAACAATGGTTGGTCATGACAAGTAGATGACCCCTATTGATGTTGGGGTCATTGGGTCAGAGGTCAAGGTCGCGGTGACATTGACTATGAAAACGATGTCCGATCAATAACTAGAGAATGGTTGAACTTAGGGTCCTCAAACTTGGAAGGATGGTTGGTCATGACCGTAGATGACCCTATTGATTTTGGGGTCACTAAGTCAAAGGTCAAGGTCGCGGTGACATTGACTATCAAAACGATGTCCGATCAATAACTACACAATGGTTGGACATAGGGTCCTCAAACTTTAAAGGATGGTTGGTTATGACCAGTAGATGACCCCTATTTATTTTGGGATCACTAGGTCAAAGGTCAAGGTCGCAGTGACATTGACTATCAAAACGATGTCCGATCAATGACTACACAATGGTTGGACCTAGTGTCCTCAAACTTGGAAGGATGGTTGGTCATGACCAGTAGATGACCCCTATTGATTTTGGGGTCACTAGATCGTGGTGACATTGACTATCAAAACGATGTACGATCAATAACTAGAGAATGGTTGGACCTAGCGTTCTTAAACTTGGAAGGATGGTTGGTCATGACTGTAGATGACCCCTATTTATTTTGGGGTCACTAGATCAAAGGTCAAGGTCGCAGTGACATTGACTATCAAAACTATGTCCGATCAATAACTACACAATGGTTGGACCTAGGGTCCTCAAACTTGGAACGATGGTTGGTCTTGACCAGTAGATGACCCCTATTGATTTTGGGGTCACTAGATCGTGTTGACATTGACTATCAAAACGATGTCCGATCAATAACTAGAGAATGGTTGGACCTAGCGTTCCTTAACTTGGAAGGATGGTTGGTCATGACTGTAGATGACCCCTATTTATTTTGGGGTCACTAGGTCAAAGGTCAAGGTCGCAGTGACATTGACTATCAAAACGATGTCCGATCAATAACTACACAATGGTTGGACCTAGGGTCCTCACACTTGGAAGGATGGTTGGTCTTGACCAGTAGATGACCCCTATTGATTTTGGGGTCAATAGGTAAAGGTCAAGGTCGTGGTGACATTGACTATCAAAACGATGTCCGATCAATAACTAGAGAATGGTTGGACCTAGCGTTCTCAAACTTGGAAGGATGGTTGGTCATGACCAGTAGATGACCCTTATTGATTTTGGGGTCACTAAGTCAAAGGTCAAGATCGCGGTGACATTGACTATCAAAACGATGTCTGATCAATAACTACACAATGGTTGGACCTAGGGTCCTCACACTTGGAAGGGTGGTTGGTCATGACCAGAGGATGACCCCTATTGATTTGATTTTGGAGTCACTAGATCGTGGTGACATTGACTATCAAAACGATGTCCGATCAATAACTACACAATGGTTGGACCTAGGGTCCTCAAACTTGGAAAGATGGTTGGTCATGACCAGTAAATGACCCCTATTGATTTTGGGGTCACTAGGTAAAGGTCAAGGTCGTGGTGACATTGATTATCAAAACGATGTCCTATCAATAACTAGAGAATGGTCGAACCTAGCGTTCTCAAACTTGGAAGGATGGTTAGTCATGACCAGTAGATGACCCCTATTGATTTGGGGTCACTAGGTCAAAGGTCAAGGTCGTGGCGACATTGACTATCGAAACGATGTCTAATCAATAACAAGAGAATGGTTGGACCTAGAGTCCTCAAACTTGGAAGGATGGTTGGTCATGACCAGTACATGACCCCTATTAATTTTGGGGTCACTAGGTCAAAGGTTAAGGTCGCGCAGAACGATCCCCGATTAATAACAAAACAATGTCCGATCAATAACTAGAGAATGGTTGGACCTAGGGTCCTCAAACTTGGAAGGTTGGTTGGTCATGACCAGTAGATATTACTGATACAGATAGTAGATACAGTCACAGGGATATTGACTATCAAAACGATCTCAGATTTATGAGAACGGTTGGAGCTAGAGTCGTCAATAATGTCTGTTCAGGCGAGTGGTGGAGCCATACATTGTTGTCCCATGGACAATAACAATTTCTAGTTTTGTCATTTTTTGTTCATGATCATTAAAGGTCTTCATCATGATCCCTACATTGCTTCAGGTGCTATCTCGCTCGCATCAAAAGAGCAGTGGCAGAAAAACAATAACATGGCTCCAGCGTAAATGGAGTTTCTACTATAGAATTTGCAGCAACTCTGCAGTTCATGGTGAGAAGGTTCTAGGCCCATTTTCCATATTTTATCTCGATGTACATGGAATATGAGCCTAGTATATTCATGCCAGTTAGGCGCCATATAACCTTTTCATGTGTTGGTGCGCCTTAAAACCCCAATTCAATTCCTATTATCGAATATATTCCTATGGTTCTTTAACGTGGTCGGAGGTACACGTGTGTACTTAGAACGCAAACAACATAATACCGTTAGCATGATCCCGAACCCCACTAGGACGAGTTAAACAGTGTGTGTGTGGTGGTGGTGGTGGTGGTGGTGGTGGTGGTGGGGAGGGGGGCAGGGGGGTGCAGCAGGGTACACATACATGTAAGTGGTAGATTGCCAATCATGTGATATTGGTATCTCAGCGGTAAAGGCGCTGGCACGGTTTAATACACAGATTGTTTCAACGATGCTATTTCACAGACTATTTAAAAAAAGAGGCCTCGTTTATACAGTGGAAAAGGCGGTGAATCTAAGGAGCTGGAGCCCTTTTGATGGCATGTCTAATAGGACAATTCACCCATCTTACTTCCCTCTGCGGTCGCTGTTCAAATCAATAAAGCCCTAGTTCATATAATATTTGCGTCGACAATCCAAATGTCCTTTAAAATACATTTAAAATCATAGTTCGCATTCCATATTAATTCTGTCCATTTAAAAATAACTGTGTGGGGGTGGGGGGGTGGTGGAGAAGGTGTGGATAGGTCGAATGGATAATAGCCAGTGATACTTTTTTAAAGGGCTCTTCGGCCAATAAAAACACACGTCCTTCCGAACGCAAATTAAAAAAATTGTCCGCGTACACCTTTTCATACTGTGATTATACTATTACAACCATTGTGACGTCACAATTCTGTGTTGGAATGTGGTCTTCGGGGAAACTCGGTATTGAATTTTTTGCAATATTTTCAATAGAAATCTAATTTAAAATATATCATATTTTGTCTCTTATCGACAGTCACTGTTCACAACAATATATCAGGTAATTTCAGAATTAATTTCACACAGAGCTGACCGTTGTATTGCATGCCGTATTCCATGCCGTGCAACAAAACTACACAAAAACAACGTTCAAAACGCTTGCGTAAAACAGTGACCAAACGTTTTTATGGGTAGAAAAAAGTACTTTTTTCAAATTTGCTTGAAAACTCACATACTGCCAGAGGAAGGATAAAATTCATCGTTCATGTTCTGTCTTTTTTCTCGCTGTTAAAATCTTCATACACATCGAGGTACAAAAAAAAGTAATTGAAGTCGATCGATAAACAGCTGACATTTTTTTCTTCGCATGTTTGTTGACTGAAATAGTTTTCACAATAACACGACATAGACCTCAATTTATTTTTAAAAGTAGACCATGAAAATGGTGGTTATTTTATAAGGATATGGCTTTTAAAAAATATGTTTTAATTGTAGTGATAAAAATGTGATTCTGAAAGGTTTTTGTATGAAGCACACGGTTGAAGAGACCACTTTTCTGTGTGTAATTTTATGAACGGTCATGAAACGTTTTTTGGGATAGAAAAAAGTACTTTTTCCAAATTTTGATGAAATTTTACAGGCCTGTAGAGGAAGATTTTTTCTCGACGTTATTGCTTTCGTTTTTTTTTCTCGCTATAAGAACAAACTGTAATTATCAATTTGATTAAAAGCTCAAATTGCACATACATTTTCGAAACATACGGTAATATGTAAAAGCCCAGAAATCGTATTTTTAATAAAAAAGAATCGACAAAACACGTAAAAACTTAAAATCCATTCTGTAACAAACGAAATCATGTATTTGTTTATGTGTGTCATCGTTGTACATTGTCAGTTGAATACAGTTTACATCACTGGTGTCATTTTGACCGTCATCCTGAAATCTGCTCAAAACGCAGTTTGTTTACTTTTTTGCGCGTGACGTTTTTAAGTAAATATCCCTCCGCGTCGGCTTGGCGTTCCAACTGTAAAGATAGTTATTTTTGATGATTATGTTTGTGAACGTAATCAGAATGATATTATTAATTATTTCATCCCCAGGGAAGACACAAAAATTGTTGTGTAATTTATTTATCTCAATCTTATTACAAGACTCCCAAAGACATTCGTTTTAACTGTTCTCATTACATCTTCTTTGCGACTCCAGTTAATCGTGAGATGGGTATGCTTTCCAACGAACAAGATGTCAGCAAAGATCAGTATAAAAAGGCTACTGACAAGCAGTACGACTTACTGTATCCGGATCGCCCAAGAAAGTTAGTCAAAAGAAACTTCACTGGTGAAATTTAATGTAATATATATTATATAATGGGGCTTTTTAATGATCTTGGCGAGGAAGTTACTACTGGCAGTGTTAATATTACAAACTTTGGTATTGTGCTGTCTGAGTATGTAAAACAAAAACATTTGGTTAATTATCTTCACAAGGGTAAAAACCAGGAAAATGTTTTGAGAAGTGATCTTAACATGAATAATAATAAAATCACCAGTGTTGGTAATCCAGAAAAACTAGATGATGTAGCAACAAAGCTATTTACCCAAAGAAGAATAACAAAAATCATACGTGATTATAATATTGATAAATTTAGTCAAATACAAACAAAGTTACAAGCAAACCGTGATAAATGATTGAAATTCAAAACGGATTGAAAGATGAAATAAAACTTTTGAGTGATGCTTTAAAAGAGCTAAAAAAGAAAGAAGATGGATTAGAAGATAGTGAAAACTTCAAGAAATTAAGTGAACAAATAAGAACCGGTGTTCAAAATATTAATACACGGATTGGAGAAATCAATACACAAATGGTTGATAACAATGAACTAGAAACTGTTATTGCTGATGCTTCAAAACAAATGAGAACTGCTTTTACTACTAAAATAACTCAAATTAAAATATTACATGAGCAGACAACCACTAACGTCGACGATATCAGCAAAGAGTTTGAAGACATCAAAAAGAAAATGGTTGACGGTAAGTCGCTGGAGACTGCACTGTGCAAACTGGTTAACACTGATAAACTTGAGACTGCACTGAACAAACTGGTTAACACTGATAAACTTGAGACTACACTGAGCAAACTGGTTAACACTGATAAACTTGAGACTGCTATTGATGACGCTTCAAAGCAATTGAAAGCTGCTCAGGATGAAAGAAGCAAAGCTTTTGATGGTAAAATCGCTTTTCTTAAAGAGCATAATCAAAAGTCTGATAGTCGGCACACAGCCGTTCTTGGTATAATTAATGGGTTGAAAGTATATGTAGATTATTTAAGCCGGTTTTTACTATTTGAATATACGTGTACGTATATGGTATAAGTATTATTCAAGATTATGGCAGAAGTAGTAATAGTGATAATCATTTTGTATCATATCCGACGCAAAAACCACTTGAAAGATCCGTGCGTTCACAATATTTTCTCCTGGCGTTTACTTTTATGGCTAATCCATTTATAAAAGGTGAAGAATATTATAAAACACATATTGAGGGTTTGTTCCAAATTCTTAAGGAGGGCCGTTATGTATTTGAGATAGATTTTACTTATACAGGAGCAGATATAGAACAATTCTTTATTTTTGTATCACATGGTGATGGAAAGCATCTTTACCCGGTAATAAAAAATGACAAAGGAATAGTAAAAGAAACATTTGAATTATATCTCAAACCACCATCTAGTATGAATTTCAGTTCAATATAAAACGAAACACTACACAATCAAGTTATAAACTATTTTACATACCGGAATAATTAGTATTAATAAAAATTATCCATTCTACATTACATGGAACAAAAAATTGTATTATCATCAGAAAAAGCTTCAGTAATTAATAGCTCAAATACACCGAGTAATTTTACAACTGTATTTGACAGACCATTAATATTAGGCAAGAACAAACAGTATGGCATTGGACTTGATAAGATTAATTCTATGACTTACTCATGGTATAATATTAGTGAAGATTTTAATAACAAAGTGATAAGGTATCACAATGGAAAATATTGGGAAACTATTAATTTTGCAAATGGAAATTACAGTTATTCTGATATTGATAATTACATAAAAGAAGCATTGGCTGTAAACAATGATTTAACCGATGACTCGCCTGTCCCGATAAAAATTGAGTTTGATTTGTCAAGTTTCAAATGTTTGGTTACTATTAATAATAAATTCGTACTTGATTTAAGAGAATCAAACTTTCACACCTTTGACAAAGATGCAGTTAATAGAGAAACTAAATTTGGAACTGTGACACCAAACATAACAAATTCTATCGATACATTGTACATCCACTGTGATTTGATAAGTAATTCTATTGTTGATGGATTATATGGGAATGTTATTTATGAAATAAGTACAGCTGATCTTACGAGATATTATCCTTTTAAAGATGAACGTTTAAGAGTGGTTCTGTGAAGTAAACAAAACGATCATTAGCAGTATTAATATTTGCATATTTCTCTGGTAAAATTATTAATCTCAATGGTGTCCACACATCATTTCGATTTGTTTTAAAGGAATTAATGTAACATAAGTTATATGGCACATTAAAAATATGTTTATGACACTAGTACGGGAACATATACTCAAGTCGATCGATTAACTGGAGCTGGCAGAGCTGCCGGTCCAGCTTTAGCTGACGGGTCAGGTATATTTGATATTTGTTCAACAGTCGGATCAAAGATATTCAGTGGGTCTGTGAAAGCAGCAGGCAAGAAAGCATTAGAAACTGCTGGTAAACAAATCTTAGAAAGCGGTTCTAAAAAACTTGGAGATGAAGTAGGAAAAATGGCTGCTGATAAGTTAGTTTCAGTTATAAAACCTTAAGCCAAAAGGTGAGAAAATCTTAGAAAGCTGTTCTAAAAAACTTGGAGATGAAGTAGGATAAATGGCTGCTGATAAGTTAGTTCCAGTTATAAAACCTAAACCAAAAGGTGAAATAATTATAAAAGAACTTACAAAAGCTCATAACAAAAAAGAAGTTGTAGCTGAAACTGAAGAAGATATAAATGCAAAAATTAATAGATTACTTTCAGGAAGGGGAATTCATGCGAGAATTAATCGATTAATTAATAGAAAATAATCTAATTACTAGTATATACAGATGTTTAAATGTGAAAAATATAATACCCAATACGATTGTATACCTATTCAATTAGATACTCTTGTAGTATTACCTGGAAATAATACCAGACAAATGAAAAGCAATTATCAATTTTCGGTTTCTCACCTTGATTAGTATAACGCATATTTTGCAATCAGTTTTCAAGTAAACAAGCTAGCTGATGGAGCTGCTTTTGCAGATGCTGACAGAATTGCTTTAATTAACGATGCAGCTTCATTAATCAATCAAATTCAAGTAAAGCAAAATGGAAAAATAGTTTACGATGGAAATAATCTTCACAGATTCGTTAACGTCAAAAGTTTACTGGAAATGTCTAAAAATTATGCAGATACACTTGGAGCAAACGAATTCTTTTATTTAGACAATAAAAGCCATGCAGAATCTCGAAAGGACGAAGATGCTTATAATCAAGGGTTTGCTATTCGTCATGCTTTCATCATAACTAATCAAATAGTTAAATCTATAATTCCATTAAACAAATATTCCTTCTTTGAAGGTTTAGAAACTAAAATGCTTCCTCCTAGTCAGATTCAAATTAGCTTGCAACTGACAGATGATAATGTGCTAATTTTCAAATCAAGTGCTGATGATGGCCGAGTAGTTATTAATAAATTAGTTTTGTGGGTACCCAGAATAATATTTAACCAAGATGGCATAAGTTACGTAATGACAATTCGTGAAATGGTACAAGCAAGTGGAAGTAGTCAAGCGATCGAGACCACATTTAAAATAGTGGGTGGTGTTAAAAATCCTAAACATGTTTTTGTGTATTTGCAAAGGACTGACAAGAATTCCTCTCAAACACAAAATCCTCATCTTTTAGATACTTTTAAACTAAATGCTAATAATAGTAATTACTATTTGCATTCAGCTAGATTAGAAGTCGGAAATGGAATTTATTATCTAGGGAATGAATACAGTTATGATGATATCACCAGAATATTTAGAGATGTTAATAATTATTCTTACAAACAAAATAATAAAGACACTGGAACTTTACTCAATAGAAGTAATTTTGAAAATCTTTTTGGTATGATATATTTTGATTTAAAATGCAAAGGCAAAGAAGAAGTCAGTGTTGATCCAAAAGAACTATCTTTGAGATATAAATTAAAGATACCTCCTGCTGCTCCATATATAGTTTATGCTTTGGTCTTATACGAGGAAGATATTGTTATTGATACTGTTGGAAATGAACTAGTTATTGTTTAATCTAACTTATAATATATATGACTTACCAAAATTATTCAGTAAATTTAACAGATGGCCAGAAACGAAGTCTGGCAAAAGCATATGAAAACAAAAGTGAATTAACACTCAGGTTAAAAAATAACCAACTAACTGGGAATTTTACTTTGCTGCTGACAGCTACTCAGATTAACAATATTAACAAAGCTAAATCTGATGGACGGGGATTAGACATAAATATATCAAAATCGCAAATGAGATCTCAGTCCAAAAATGGAGGCTTTTTGGGAGCATTACCTGGTTTGTTGACTGAAACTATATTACCAACAGTTGCAAAATGTGTTCCAAAAGTATTAGCACCACTAGCAACAGGATCACTAAGGGGCTTAGCAAGTACTGAATTGGCAAACTATTTGGAAATGGCATGGTAACTATTCCTAGTGACAAAAAACAAGCACTACTACTTGAATCAAATAATGCATTAACGCCATCACAAATAAACAAAATAATAAAATCCAAAGGTTGTTGCCCTATTAAACTGACAAGGCAACAACAACAAGACGGGGGATTTCTCGGACTGCTTGCATCACTAGGAATTCCATTGATTGAATGTCTTATTGACTTAACTGGAAAAGGTTTGCAAGTGGGTAGAAAAGGAAAAGGACTAAGAGTTGATCGTGGAAAAGGTTTGCAAGTAGACTCACAAATTAGACCATATAGAAGTATCCCATTCGTAAAAAAACGTTAATTTTCAAAAACGAGCCTATCTCTAACTTAGATATAATAAAGTGGGTTAAGCAGTTATGTATACAGAAATTCAGGGGAGTGTTTAGCAAGAACAAATTACCAGCAACACAAAATAAACAAGAATGTGGTATTATTAATCTTGATGATTATACTGGACCTGGTACACACTGGACTTGCTATTATGATAATTATTACATGCCTGATATAAAATACAACACTATTCAGTATCAAGATAAAACAAGTGTCTTGTGCGGATATTTCTGTTTATTCTTCATTAACAAGTTACAAGAAGGAAATAGAATGTTTGATATTCTTTACAAATTATTAAAACCTTAAAAACCATTAGAAAATGAAACATCATAAAATCATATTTTGTAAATAAAGTTTAGTTTAATCTTATTTATATATGAGTTACTGTATTAAAGAAAAGATGGTTACTGAAAATGTTAATCCTCAGTATGTTTTAGCCAAAAATGGTAGAAAATGTTAAGAGCAACTTGTGCATCTTGTGGTATTAATAAAACACAGTTTGTTAACAACACAGAAGGTGGTAATATTGATATTCATAAAGTGTTACTTCCTTTATTACCTAAAAAGGGGTTAACAATTCCTGGTTATAAATATTGTGGTCTTGGTAATCCACTTGATAGCGGAGAACCGGTAAATGAATTAGATGCTGTTTGTAAAGATCATGATTATTGTTATGATGATAATCCTTGTAATAAATCAATGTGTGATAAAAAATATGCTTGCTGGTTTGAAATCTAGTAAGTCTAAAACTATTGGAGAAAAGATTGCTAAATATTTGATAGTAAAACCAGTCATTAGTACAAAATATAAACTAGGTCTCGGAGCATCAAAAAACGAGAAAAGGTGTTGTAATGGACTGACAAGTTAGCAGATGAACGTCACAAGCCTATACGAAGAAAGTTCACTCAACGCCGCGTGATTGTTAATGAAATTGATAAAATATGGTCTGCTGATTTGGTTGATATGCAATCGTTTTCAAAATATAATAAAGATGATGAAGACTACTGTCCGGTTCCGTCTGACTTTGCTTAATGAGTTGCAAATATTTTAGTTATTTGCAAAATTAATAGATACTGGGGGTATTGGTAAAGTTCTTCCTAAGCGGATGGTAAATACTTGCTTACTGTTATTGATGTATTTAGTAAATTTGCTTGGGTTATTCCAGTTCCAAATAAAACTGGTATAGAAATTACCAAAGCGCTCAAACAAATAATAAGTACAGGAAGACACTGTTAATTGTTGTGGGTTGATCAAGGTGCGGAGTTTTACAACAAGACGTTTCAGCAATTTCTTGATGATAATAATAATCAAAATGTATCACACTTTTAATTTCGGAAAAGCTATTGTAATTGAACAATTTAATAGAACATTAAAAGAGAGGATGTAGAAATATTTCACAGCTAACAATACAAATACATATTTAGACGTGTTGCAAGAAATGGTCGACAAGTATAATAACACAAAACATCGGAGTATTAAAATGACGCCGACTGAAGCAAGTGATGAAAAGAATAAAGGAACGGTGTATTTCAACTTGTATGGAAAGATGAGAAGTAATCAAATTAAGCCAAAGTTTAAAATAGGGGATAATGTTAGAATCAGCAAATATAAAAGAACGTTTGAGAAAGGTTATACTCCAAATTGGACAGAAGAAATATTTGTTGCTGATGAAATTCAAAACACAAATCCTGTGACATACAAAATAAAAGATGTATACAACGAAAACATTGATGGAAGCTTTTATAAATTAGAAATGATAAAAGCAAAGCAAGCAATATTCAGAATTGAAAAGGTAATACGACGTGATTACAAAAAGAAACAAGCATTGAATAAATGGAAGGGTTACAATGAAGATGTCAATAGCTGGGTCCCATTTAAGGATATTGAAAATATTAAATAATATCTTGAACTGAAATACAAAATAGGAAAGTGTAGAAAAATAAAATACTCCATGGTTAAAAATGATATGCAGAGCGATATTGAAGACTACTGTCCGGTTCCGTCTGACTTTGCTTAATGAGTTGCAAATGTTTTAGTTATTTGCAAAATTAATAGATACTGGGGGTTTTGGTAAAGTTCTTCCTAAGCGGATGGTAATCAAGCAGTTTGTATAGTTGTGTGGGGTCTGGCAGCAAGCATGTCATCGTCATTTGGCGTTTGTAAATGTTTGTGTTAAGGGCAGCTGGAGGCAACTTGATAACTATTTGATTGCTTTTGTCGCGAGGGAGGAACTGGCCCTATACTCCCAGTATCTATACTACTGCCGTCAGTCCTTCCGTCCGTCGTGCGTTCGTCATATATCAGTTCTTCTGAAATTAAAAGCCGGATTGTTACAATTATCAGATATGTACTTTGCCTAGCTGGGATGAAATAATAGACTTTCCCCTTAGGATTCCCTGATTTATTATAGTGATGCATTAGGAACATTTAAACATCTTCCTTTCCAAAACTGAGACCAATATCATTCATTATTGTGCATAAACTCACAACAAAATCACCATCTAACAATGTAACAAATCAATTCTGTGAAGAAATCGTCTGTCAATTTCCAGTCGTGTAAGTGGCAGATGTTTTATAATAAAATGATCCTAAGACAATGTTCTTAAACCATATATTGTAGCATGTTTGCTGACATTTTCGTTGTACTTGTCACAGCTTAAATCAATTAATTGACAATAACACCTATCAGAATGACCGGTTTACTCTAACTTCCAGTTATCGGAAGTTATAAATATCGCAGACAGTTGAAATAGACATGCTACAATACAAATAGAGTAGGGTATCATCTCTTTGGTTATGGATTCAATACCTCGGGAGGATACGTCCATCTCGACGTTTAAGTTTAAATCAACCAACCCGATGAGACCGTACCCTATATATTACTAAATGGGGTTAATTATGCCCATGAATAATAAATTAATTAACTTTACGTAGTTTACACTTTAATTACAGCTACTAAATATTCTATTTCTAAACTGTAACTCACAATGGCTTTTGTACTTTTGAGTACTTTGTCTCAATTTTTAGCTTGTAGTTGTCACCCATTTTAAAAACATTTATTTTTGGTCGCGAACGCTTGTTTAATAAAGAGAATCATGAAACTTTCGAAACAGTTACATATTAAGAAGAATCAGAGGTTTGCCAAGATTTATTTTGCATCTTTTGCTGACTGACTATTCTTGTTCCGTATTCCAAAAAATCTCATTTCTACTTTTTTCCTTCATTCTCCTTTCCTTTCACAAGACGTTTGCTCTAATCATGAAATTTTCAGTACTTTGTCTAACTTTGTTTTTATATAGTATGTGGCAGGAAGGCCTTCCCTTTTCTGTGGGATGAAAATCCCCTTAACGGTATCAACTTTTGTCCACATACTATGAGTTTGAAAACAAATATCCCTTTGGTTCTGCCAAGTATACAGGAATCAAGCATACGTAACTGGAAGCCAGTAGCTACTTCCGGAGATTTGTCTTCGGGTCTCCTCGGCGATGTCCCTTGTCCGATGCCATTCACAGCATCTCGGTGTCCCGGAAGAATGACGGAATTGGCCGACTATGTACGATCAATGCCATCGGAAATTTTCGTTAATTTCCGCAATCGATGAGGATAAATCAGTACTGACTAACTGTCTCGCCAGTGACCAGTGAGGGTCGAGTATAGAAACTCGGGCCGATATAAAATTATTATTATAATCTCATAACAATTATAGTAAAATTTGGGGCAGGGTGTGAAATTTTATTTTTTATTTTTATCAGTTTTAATCCAAAAACGTTGTCATTTTAAGAAAATTTGTGGTGGAGGGGATGAGAATCTAGCACTTTTTTATTGTGACCTCATTTCAGTTTTTTTTATTAATATTTCATCTGTGTATCTGAATTAATCTAAATTGTTTGATATGTAAATGATTGCGTTCAAATTTAAATTTTAATATCCAAATAATCCAAAACGCAGAGATATGTAAAAAATAAAATAACAAAAATACTCGGGTGGTGTTAATGACGAGGTGGGAGCGGTGGTTGGAGGATTGGGGTGTGGGTTGGGCGGTACATGTGTTGATTTGATAAAACAAAACAACAGTATGTTGGGATATCGTTGAGAACCTGACCATTGCACCTATGTTCACGCACCTTCGCGACATCTCGATTGATTTTGAACTTATCTGAAAATGACAGAGTTTGTACGATTGGTCCGTACTGAACACATGCACGTGAATCTCGTAGTGTGTTAAATACACAATAAAAGAGTAAACCATTTTTTTCGTATTGACGAGTTACAGTAATATAAAACATAGAAAAAAGAAAACTGCATTTATTAGGCTAGTGATCTTTTTTTACATTTAAAAAAAGGATGAGAGTAGTATCCTCAGTTATACAGTTTGCAATTTTAAGTTTATTACTCAAACTGGATAAATCCCCATTTCGTCTGAAACCCCGACCAACGGATATAGGTGAATGAGCTTTCGTCCCTCGGGTTTTCTGGTCGTACCCTATATTTGTTTTATTTTTGGCTGCAACTGCTGTGGTTGTTCAGTACAATTCTGGATACTTCTTGTGATGCTTTTTATTTTGTATTGTATAAAGCTATACAACAACAACTGGGTGTTTATTTCATTAGTTTCTCTGAATGTGGACTATATTGTTAGAAAAATCCTTTTTTATGGGATGTAGTTTTGTTTAGACTGTCTCGTCTATTTGTGTGCTGAAGACAGGATAATAGCGAGGATTGTGTACACATAAAATCGATTAAATACGGTTGTAGGCCGTATTGCCTACTGACCGTTCCAAGTCAGTAACCCTGTCTTTACCACCCTTTATGTTGTATTTTGTCTCCTTGTTTGTAGTACAATGCGGACCTACGATGCCATTGCGTTGGGACGCCGTGGTTTCTATAGGACCTATACCTCATTTTAACAGATGCTGTTAAAAAGTGATGCTCAACTGTTTGCATTTATAATGGCAAAACAATATGTTTAAATCTTTCGACACACTTTTTACGAACGAAGAACAACACCTTATATCATTGTTAAAGGCAAGATGTCTTAGATTGCTCAGAGTAAAAGAGCAAAAGCCACTAATATTATTTTAATTATTTGTATTTGTCCAGGAAATTCTCCAAAATCTGCATAATTCTTAGAAATATTTCTAGCCAGCTATTTATTAATACATCCAGTAACATTGGTTGTAATTGTCGAATTTAAAAGCCATTTTATTTTTACGCTTTTTTATAGAATGGTTTCTTAGAACATTGTCTTAAGAATTACCAAGTTCTCCTGCGAGTTTGATACAGTCAAACATAACCATGATGATCCTCATGTATGATGAAGATTTGTCATGTTTGAAAACGGGACACAATCAAATGGTTATAAATTCAAAACCCTTAAATATATTGTCATTGGCCCAAAGCGTTATCAGATAATACATAACCTAGTATAGTTGACAGCTGTGGAAAGGTTGAGTGCGTTTGTTAATTTGCAAAAGTAACCATGTAAAACATTGTCTGATAAAATAACGGCACATGGTAAAGAACCACATGCGAGAGATTCATTATTATACAGTTTAAAGCCGGATTTCTATATGAAATGGAGCGACACATTTTGATTCCAATCGAATCCATCGACAAAGAGATGCTATAAACTGACAATTTGTGGCCCGCAAATTATGACACATAGCACACAAAAAGTATGTTTATGGTCCAAACGTTTGTCCGCAGAATAGTCAATTCATACCAGTATCAAGACAACGTATATGTTTGTGCAATTTTGTTCATTACTGCAACCGTATTTAACTATTTATGGATAACAAATAACTTATTAACTTAACTCTTGTTTGTGTTTTTTGCTTCCAAAGGATCCACTTTTCAGTATTTATTGACATTCACACTAACATTTGATTAGTCGACCCGACTACAAATCATTAGTGCTATTACTTACAGGTCCTTTGCGGTCATCAAACCCAATCTTTGTGGCTTTAAAAAGAATACCGCTTAAGCCGGTGCTGGGGGCGAGAGTGGTGTTGCACATAATATTACCTCTCATGAACAGACTCAATAAAACCGAGTCTGCTACTTTTCTCTATTGTTTGTGTTTGTTGCTTCCAAGGGATCACCTTTGCAGTACGTATTGCGTCGAGAATGTTTTTTTTATTACAAGCCATTTATCAACAGGTACGCTGATTTCAGATTGGTTAAATACAAATAGTCGCTTAATGTTATTCGAATCTGTATTCATTTATTGGCATGCAAGATTTCCATTAAAATTTAAAGCATGATAATACTTATATGAGAATGTGACTTTTAAATGAATGTTTCAAATAAAACAAAAACATGTGAAGATCACAATTTTCAATACAATATACAGATAACATTCTGGGTAGAGTCATTGAGAAGGTCAATAGCTGAGCTATGCAAGGCACTGTCGTATTATGGAATTTGGACATTTTTCCTTTTTTGAGAAGTATGCTGGTACATAATACGTCTGACTTTGAATGTCAGACGATTTTTATTTCGATTTAAATTGACACTGGTATTGTCAATAATTTGGATGAAAAAAATACACACAGCAGAGCATGATTCGTCTGGCCTTTCCTAGTCAGACAACACACACGACAGAGCATGATTCGTCTGAAGTCAGACAACACACACAGCAGAGCATGATTCGTCTGGCCTTCCTAGTCAGACAACACACACACACCAGAGCATGATTCGTCTGGCCTTCCTAGTCAGACAACACATACAGCAGAGCATGATTCGTCTGACCTTCCTGGTCAGACACACAGCAGAGCATGATTCGTCTGGCCTTCCTAGTCAGACAACACACACAGCAGAGCATGATTCGTCTGGCCTTCCTAGTCAGACATCACACACAGCAGAGCATGATTCGTCTGGCCTTCCTAGGCAGACATCACACATACAGAGCATAATGTGTCTGGCTTTCCTAGTCAGACAGCAAACACAGCAGAGCATGATTCGTCTGCCCTTCCTAGTCCGACACACAGCAGAGCATGATTCGTCTGGCCGTCCTAGGCAGACAACACACACAGCAGAGCATGATTCGTCTGACCGTCCTAGTCAGACAACACACACAGCAGAGCATGATTCGCCTGGCCTTCCTAGGCAGACAACACACACAGCATATCATGATTCGTCTGGCCTTCCAAGTCAGACAACACACAGAGCAGAGCATGATTCGTCTGGCCTTCCTAGTCAGACAACACACACAGCACATCATGATTCGTCTGGCCTTCCAAGTCAGACAACACTCACACAGCAGAGCATGATTCGTCTGGCCTTCCTTGGCAGACAACACACACAGCATATTATGATTCGTCTGGCCTTCCAAGTCAGACAACACACACAGCATATCATGATTCGTATGGCCTTCCTAGCCAGGCAACACACACAGGAGAGCATGATTTGTCTGGCCTTCCTAGTCGACAAGTACAACACACAGCAGAGCATGATTCGTCTGCCTTCCTAGTCGACAAGTACAACACACAGCAGAGCATGATTCGTCTGGCCTTCCTAGTCGACAAGTACAACACACAGTAGAGCATGATTCGTCTGGCCTTCCTAGTCGACAAGTACAACACACAGCAGAGCATGATTCGTCTGGCCTTCCTAGTCAGACAAGTACAAGAGATAAAAGTCGAACAGGAAACGAAACATTCAAGGACCAAGGTCATCCAAAACACGCATATAAAACAAAACATAAATGATTCGCGACGGTTGCATTTTAATCGGATTGTAAGGATTTACCGAGTGCGTTTTAGTATAGAGCTTGCTCGTTGTGGGTCTTTTTTTGATATCACGAAGAAATCTGGGTACTAATTATAGCTTGATTGTACTTAACGCTGCGTTACTAATACGTCCTTTTCGTAGAAGTGTTTTTAATTTTCTTCTTTATTTAAAAATTTGATCAGGGTTACGATATTAAAATTTAGCAAAAGTTTTTCGAAGTTTATGATAACAGTAGCCCTGATGGAGTACTTTATTAGTTATACAAAGATTACGAATATTAAAGACCTCAACTCATCTACACGCTACAGAAAAAACACATCTCCCTTGTCGTCGATTTTACTAATTATTTCTCCATTTTCAATATAGAGTTGTAAACCAAGAGAAGGAATAACAGTATCAGACATAGGATGGATAGTACTAATCATAGTAGGGAAGTAAGGATTGCCAATGTTCAATATGTCATCCAGATACCGGGAGGTCTCATTAAAGGCTTTAATTACAGCTGCATAATGAAAGACATGAAATCTTTTCCACTGCAATACAAAAACAAATCTGAGGCAAGAGGTGAACAGTTCGTACCCGTAGGAATACCAACACTGTTTTTTATAAACGGTAGTACCATACATGACGAAAATTTTATCTAATAGGAAAATAAGTGCTTCGAAAACTTCTTGGCAAGTCCAGGTATTGTACTTGCCAAACAGCAGTTAGGCAAATACGCTTTTATATTGTTACAGGCCAAAATGAAGGTTTTTTCTCTAGCAAAATCTCTATCATAGTCATTGGTCCTTTATCTTCCACTTTTGACAATAATAAAATAAGGTGACCTGCACTGCGTATGGCTCAAACAAGTCATGAATAATAAGCAAGTTTCATTTTAAAAATTATTCTGACGTAAAGCATGAAATACAGAATTTAACAGATGTACGTGATGCACGCGTCGTGGGATATGTACTCTGGAAGGCACTTTCTGCCTTAATTTTGTCGCACGACATCATTTATCGAGAATCCAGTGTTTATTTTTTCAAACTTAGTAAGGTTTTCTGTATGTTACGTTTACGTAAAGAGGAGCGTGAAAACGCTGTCAGATAGCTGTTGAACGGAATTTCACAGCGTATGGTGTCTGTCCATCTTGGCGTGCATAAATGCACTATAACAAGACTATTTCAACGTCTGAAAGCGACTGTATTGTCCGCCAAGCGTCCAAAACAAGGACATCCATATGTTACGTCACGTCGAGAAGACCCGTATTTTCGTCTCAAGCACTACGTCAGCGCTTCCGCACCAGAACAAAAAACCGTCGTGAAACCGTCGTGAAACCATCGTGAATATAAAGGGTCCTCATAACAATCGAATACGTGCCAGGACCAGTTCGTTCTAACCGAATACATTGTTAGGATATGTTGCCCGCGTTAAATGACATGACAATTGGTTTCTCTCCTGCACGTTAATCTAACACTCAGATGCATACAAAACTAGTGGAATATTAATATCAGACCTAAATACTGTGTACTGAAATCAAATTATAGTTTTTCGTTCAAGATATTTGAGGCACGCTAAGATATTTGATTATTAATACAGAGTTGCTTTTCTTTTTTCCTTTAATATATAGTATGTCCCCTTACCCTATATATACGGCTTACAAATTATGTCCGCGTATTCTGTATATCCTCACATTGTCTATCTCCGTATGTAGGAACCTCAAACGTAAACAATGTCACATATGTATTCAAAGTACTGCGTACTGAATGGCGAAAACAGTAGTACGCAAATGGTTTTGAGCTGTTCCTATGGTTAAGATTAAAGAGTGTATGAATTTCCATGCTTGTTATTGGTGAAGTGATTCTTATTATAAGCTATAGAACTCTAAAGCCTATATAACTATTTGACAGCGAATCGAAATGAATTTTGTGTAGAATCAACTACATGTCATGCCAGGCATTTTAGTAAATGTTACAAAGCAATATTACTTATAGTATTTGAGGAGTGGTCGGCACAAACTTGTATTTTGTAAAATATATTTGTACTGTGGCAGCCATCTTGAATTTCCTGCCGGTCTGCAATTTTGCTAGGACCAACGAGACAGCAAGACCACCATTCTTGTAAAGTTTCATGAAAATCCATGAAGCTGTTTCAGAGGAGTAGTCGCCACAAATGTTTCCTATATAACTGTATATAAACAAAGATGGCCTCTGGCTGCCATGTTTGACATCGAATCGAAATGAATTTTGTTAAGACCAACTACATGGCATGCCAGTCATTTTGGTTTAAAGTTCCAAATCAGTAACACTTATGGTTTCTGGGAAGTGGCCGGCAAGAACTTTGTAAAACTTTTTGTAAAATCTTTTTTTAGCCGTATCGGCCATCTTGAATTTCCGGCTGACATGTATTACTACACACCAAGAGCAACATTACTGTGAAGTTTCAATAAGAATCTGTCAAGTAGTTTCAGAGGAGTAGTCGCCACAACAATGCTCCAAGGAAATTACAATTGGGGAATAGCCCAGCACAAGTAGATTTCAAAAGTCTGCTTGCCCTGATTGTTTTTAACTTGCCCCCAAATTGTTATTACCCATGCATATTTGCCAATACATAATTATTTTTTGTCGGTATTGAATATTTCGCATTTTACTTTCTTTTATTTATAATTAATAATTAATATACATGTGATTAGAATCAAACAGTAAGGTTCTATTTTCCTTTTATTTATCCATTGCGTTATATAACAAAAACAACATTATTTTATTTTACGTTTGTAGGATCGCGCCGCAAATCACGTCAAAAACCGTACCGGGTCCCACAAATTAAACCATCCAAAACAGGTGCGCGTTTCCGGTGTTATTTAGGTTTACCACCACTAATTACATGTAAACCTTCGAGGTGTATCGGATGTAGTTCCTATAATAAAAAGTAAACCCTCCTTTTTTGATGGAAATGGGCATTATATCTAGTGGAAAACTGCCCATTTCTATTTTATGGTTGTATGTATAAGAAGCGTATTCAAAGGTTTTACTGGATCACTGATGAACATTTTCGAAATTTCGACTCCATGCTTACACTTTGTGAACACTGAAAACAGTCAGTCAATGAAAACAGCTGTACCCTTGACCCGTTTAGTAAACAAACAAGAACTTTCTTACATGTCTTGTGACCCCACCTTTTCTGGTGATTTTTTAAGAGGAAAATTAGTTTTCTATATGAACATTACACTGCTGCATTATCCATACTTGAGTTGAATTTGCAGCAAATCATTACTTTGTGACACTTTAACATTGGTGTCAATGGGGAAAATAATTAGTGGTTTCACACCTTAGCAGCTAGTCTGGTTCCCTGGCCTCCCACAAAGCATTGTAGGAGGCCAGGGAACCATAATCGTTCTGATAGTGTTGATCATCTGCGACGCTTGTTTCAAATCCAGACAAATCGTCGGATTGAGATACTGCGTTCAGTAAAACAGGTCTGGTCTTGAAAAATATGGTAACATCCGCGTGGTGCGGTTAAACGATGTATCCGGCTATGAGCGATAGGTCCGTCCGTCCATTTACGTATCTCCTCCTAAACCGCTGAACGGAATTCATCCAAACTTTGGATATGACGGCGTGCAAGATCAACATTAATTTTGGCTCCTCACCCAGGGGTCCCTCAGGGGCGTCAAAAGGTCAAATACACTAACAATTCAATTAAACTGTCATTTTTCCATATTTATGCACATTACTTGCTGTATGTAATCGTCTGTGAAAGATAAACAACATATCAAACGATTTTATTATTTCGAACTTCGACGTCTGCCTCGATCAATTATTTCAGTGTATTTGGGTTATATATCTATCTAGAATTATACATACATATATAATTTCTTATTGGAAGCAGAGTGAGACATCGTCGTGATATGACTGAAACACGCGATGTGACCCGCCCCCTCCATACACGCGATGTTACCCGCCCCCTCCATACACGCGCACATGCATGTGTAGCAACGAAATCTTATGTGTTACCCCCGTGCCGTATTACAATTATTTTCATAGATATTACGGTAAATAAATCAAGGATTAAAGGGACAACGGCCCTTGTGCTACAAAAACTTATTTAAAAGCAATGCCCTCGTGAGAAAGTTACATCCGAAAGCTCATTTATTTAATAATAAAAAAGGTTTACCTTTAATGGAAATAACTTCAACCAACATCTGAATAAATAAATGTTTTAGTTATGCACACTGGCACATTAGTGTAGTCGGGAGCGGGTAATGAACGGTTTTAGCTGACAATCCCCTGTCAAGGATGAGATTCTTGATTTTTTCCGTGCGTTATACACCTAATATTGTATTTTCACTCTCTCTGGGGTGGCTCTAAATCACCTATAATGTGTTGATGAGCGGTTAGGGGGCACTCCTCAGTTTTGCACGAATGTCCATGGTGTAAATCAGAAAGAAATCAACTAAGCACCTTTTAGGTCCATGGATGGCATTTATAATAATTATAAAGCACATGTTTGATGTTGTTTTCAGTTTTGAGTACTTCTAAGTTTATTTTGGTGTATTGGAATATGCATTCTTTGGATTTTTTGGAGGCTATAAATAGAAAAATGCTCAACTAGCAAAAACTTCCAAAAATTAGGCAAAATGGCTGATTTTGACTCGCGGGGAGATCAGCATGGAATAACGTTTTAAAATGCCGGAGAAGGTATGTAAAACTTAGCATTTCCTGATATGCAAGAGCATTATGAGTGAAGACATGACCCTGATATGCTTCGGAAAATTCATTTTTTTTATTTATTGACATTTGAAATATTGCTAAAATTGCATTTTTAGCATGTTTTGAGGGGTGGGGTTATCTTAAAGAAATGGGACTAAAGTTGTACAGAAAATGCTTTTTGGTGCTTTTTTTTGGTATGGAACCATGTGTAATTGTATTGGCTTCTAAGAAATGTATGACACAATGATGATTTGATTTAGTTTTGCTCAAAGATTTAGGCTAAGAGCTTGGTTTAAACATATTTTATTTCAAAGATAACGCATTATACAATTGTTACATACAATAGGTAAATGGATTGGAACGAAAGCAAAATGCTTATAGAGATCCTCTCCATTAGGACAATGATTTACATTCATATCAATTTACATAGCGGATAACTTAAATATGTTTTTAATGCAACAACAAGCTAAAGATGATTATATATATAGAAAAAAAAAAGAAAGAAGACAGAAAAAAAAAACTTGACATTTTTGAATAATCTAATTATAAATATGCTAGAGAAAGAGAGAATAATTTGTGAGTTAATTGTATATAAGTAAAAAGATGGTTTGGACAATTGGACACACTGGACACTACCCCTCATGTTGCGAGGATTGACTGGGCCACTAATAGAGTTTGACAATGAATCCAGTCTCAATAAAATACTCCCTAAATGTAAATTAGAATCTTTTGCTTGCTAAGATATACTTATGGACAGCTTCAACGATTGATGCATTTATTTCGTAAGACAGCGTTGGTAATCCAAATAGTATAATGTTTAGCGATACTGTGCATAGCGGTGAAATTGAGTTTAACAGATCAGCGCGTATATGGTTGTAAACCGGACAAAATAAGAAGAAGTGTTGATTGTTTTCTATACTTCCATACGTACATAATGGCGAGTCAACTATGTTTTTCAGAAACAGATGATGGTTTAGAGAGCTACACTTAGTACGTAGGCGAGCATGGATACTTTGTTCGCGTCTGTTTCCTAGATAGTAATATTTAGGAATTTGGACAACATCCTGGTTTAAATGGTGCTTGAAAGAAACAACTGAAACTGCATTGCGTGTGTTCATAGGCAATCCATTCCATTCGCGAGTGACAGAGGGAATGAATGAGTTACCGTACAGATTGGTACGAAAAGCAAGTACCTGGAAGTCGTTCGCGTTTCTTAGGCTATAATTTGAGGTCGTGCTAACTAAAGGAGGGACTAAGGCAGAGAGATAGGGTGGCGTTAAATTATGGACCATTTTGTAAAAATGCACAAGTTTGTGTTTAGATCTACGGGTCTGAAGTGATTCCCACACTGCTTCAGTATAGAGAGCCTGTAGAGATATTAATTTAGTAGTTCCGGTTACTATACGTGCCGCTTCATTTTGTATTCTGTCAAGTTCAAGTTTATCTAAATTGGTGCAGTTATCCCAGAGGACATCTGCATACTCTAAGAGTGGTCTAATAAACGAAAGGTATACAACTTCCAAAGATTTCCTACTAAGGCGATATGTAAGTCTTCTCATTATGTTTATTCTAGACCAGGCTTTTTTCTTAGTATAATCTATATGCGAGAGCCAACTACAGTCGTTTGAAAGATAGACACCCAGGTGTTTGTGGGTTTGAACTTCAGTAATATGTTGATTTAACATTATTAGAGGAGGGTGAAAAGGTTTGTTTCGTGTCCGCGATATGAGCAGCGATTCCGTCTTTGAGGGATTGAACGTAACAAGCCATGTGCTTGCCCATTCTGTAAGTTTTGCAATATCTCCATTTAAAGTAGAAGCAGTGTTATCAATTTCGTTATTATTTTCAATGATCATATACAATCTTGTATCATCTGCAAATAGCCTAATGTTGGAGTTTATCTCAGAAACGATGTCATTTATGAAAACAAGAAAAAGTAAAGGACCTATAATCGAACCTTGAGGGACACCAGAATATATAGTATTCCAGCTGGATTTCGTTCCCGGAATGACAACGCGTTGACGCCTGTTACTCAGGTAATCAGCAAGCACCTTAAGAAGGTCATCGGATATGCCGGCCGCCTTTAGTTTTAGAAGAAGCGCCTTGTGCCAAAAACGGTCGAATGCTTTACTTATGTCAAAAAAAATAACACGAATTTCTTTGCCATCATCTAACGCTTGACAAAAAGAATTATACAGAAACGTAAGTTGGTTAATAGTGGAGTCACCTGGCATAAAGCCTGATTGGAAAGCAGATAGAAAATTATTTTCACGAAGGAAGTTAAATATGTATTTGAAAAGTAGAGATATAGGTCTGTAGTTATGTACTTGTGACGGGTCACCCTTTTTGAAAACAGCACATACAAATGCTTCTTTCCAAGAGCTAAGAGCTTGTCATGGGTTTGATTATTGAGAACTGTACATTAAACTGTGGAGTGCCCCCTTAAACAAAATTCAGTTCAGTTTAATTATTTAGTCTTTATCTCACCACTCAATACGTTATAATACCACTTTACACTGTCTCTGGTTATAATACCACTTTACACTGTCTCTGGTTATAATACCACTTTACACTGTCTCTGGGGTATGGACATCAATTGCTTTTTATGGTATGGGCCGGCTCTAACCTGTCATGTGTTGATGAGCCGTTAAACAATATTCAATTCAAATTCAATTTACACCACTCAAGAAGTTAGTCACTATTTCCCCAATCAATAAGTTACAATACTAAATTCCTTCTCTCTGGGGAGGCTCTAAATAACCTATAATGTGTTGATGAGCCGTTAAACAATATTCAATTAAATTCTATTGACTTATTTAGTCATTATTTCACCACCCAATAAGTAATAATACCACCTTCCACTTTGTCTGGGGCGGCTGTAAATTACCTATAGTGTGCCTTTGAGCCACTGAACAATATTCAATTACATTCAATTCCCCCCCACCCCCCACCACCACCCCACTCAATAAGATATAATACCAGCTTCAACTTTCTCTGGGGTGGCTCTAAATTACGGTGTCCTGTTAGGGTCATGTTACCATGGCATATTACCATCGACCATCGACCTAGGTCGATGCGATTGTAAGATGCGTTGGTCGATGGTAAGATGCGATGGTCGATGGTAAGATGTGATGGTAAGATGCAATGGTCAATGGTAAGATGCGATGGTCAATCGACCATCGCATCTTACCATCGCATCTTACCATCGACCATCGCATCTTACCATCGCATCTTACCATCGACCATCGCATCTTACCATCGCATCTTACCATCGACCATAGCATCTTACCATCACATCTTACCATCGATCATCGCATCTTACCATCGACCATAGATGCGATGGTACTAGGTCGATGGTCGATGGTAACATGGTCCTAACAGGACACCGTACTAAAGAACCTATAATGTGTTCATGAGCCTTTAAACACTATTCAATTCAATTTAATTTCCTCATGTAGTCATTATTTCACCACTCACTAAGCTTTAATACCACCTCGCTATCTCTCTCTGGGGCGGCTCTAAATAACTTATTATGTGTTAGTTAATGAGAAATTAAACAATATTCAATTCAATTCGATTGACTCATGCAGTCATTATGTCTCCATCCAATACGTTATAATACCACCTTACAATCGATCACATATCGTTGAGATGTCCCCTGCGGACACAATGGCTTTTTGGACACCATGGACTCCTACGCCTAGGCCATAGTATACGCGGACACCATGGCCTCTTACACATGCTAATTCATTAACTAACTTACACACAAGAACGAGAAATACTGGCAACTCTTAACAAAGTGTTAATCGTCGGAATCTGATTAATAAATCTACTATTTTTTTTTCAATTCAAAACACATTCTTTTAATCATTATGTTTCAAGTTAATTCATAAATGTTAGCGTTAGAATGAAGTTTGTAAAATATGTTAAGGTTCAACTGTCTTACATTTTACGTGAAACGAGTTCTGACTAATGATTGCGGCATAGCATGTTTACCAGTACCCTCTGTGGTACATCATCTGTCAGTATGTTCCGTTGTTACATTGTTTTTCCAATGTTCATCATCAGCACCATGCGTCAGGATGACAGTTTGCTATTTTTGCCAATTATGCGGAACAATTATTACTGGGAATTTGCGTTGGCGGTGACAGTAAGTTGAAACAGATATTAACTTGTTAGGCATAAAGGTATGCTGTTGTATTTCTTTGTATAGTTGATGGAAATCAATTTTAGAAAAAATAGTGTGGGCTGGAAGTGTTTTATGGAAGGACGTTAGATTTCAGAATAATTTCAAGTCCTAAATCTGCATTAATACAAGTGTTTGTAAAAGTGATAACATACATCTATCTGGTAGAGTTGCGTCCATGACTCGTTTATTTTTGAATACTAAATTAAATCATTTCAACCTTATTTTCTCACCTCTCATGTTATTCTATAGAGATTCTATAGATAGAGATTATTAATGGATTTGGTAGTTTAACAAGACCCTTTTTCATAGACTGACTAGATCGAGCTTTTTGTTTTATGGTTTTTGCTTATGATGAAATATGTGATTGCACCTCACACACAATTCTAGACATCTCATTGGTTTAGAGCTGTCACATGGTGACACTCCTTTTTTCGATAGAGGGTCAGTAGGTTTCATAGAGGGTAGTCACTAAAAGCAATATGGGCGAAAATTACCGATTACTAGTTTAAATCACTTAACATGTGACTGACCCCATAAATTGCCGTAGTCGATCAGTAACAGTATCGAAAACGAAATTAATAATGTGCCTACATAGGTAGCTTTTTTGAAATCTTCAGTTTAAAAGCTGTACCCTGCCGGTGCCAACGTCTCATTGACGTTGATGCGCCAATTTGGGTTTAATATCCCTTTTATTTAATCTCCACAGATAATTTTGTCTAGAGTTGCTAAATAATGTCAAGTTTTGAGTTTTGTGTTATTTTGTTCAATGCAATAAATCGCCTTGTCCATTATAAATCTATCCGACACCACATATTTCCGTAGGGGGTCAGTAACAAACCAAATAACTAATATTAATCATTGAACAAATACGTAATCGTGACTATAATTGTAGGGCCTATAACATGGAACAGTCCTTTATCTTTTAACCTTAATCCGCTAAGCACGACTATAATAGCCTTTGCGTCCATTGTTAACAGAGAAACTCGCATGCTGATCAGATTTTACAATGTTCGGATGCTCATCAGTCATTTCTTCAAAACACCTCTTTGTAACATAGATGTAATGGTCTAAATGTAAAGAAAGAACAGTCCATTATACATTTATAACAAATCAAACACAAGTCACATACGCATTTGCAAAGTAGACATTATAGCTTATAGACTAGACTTATTTCTATAGAAGAGCTCTCATTAAAATGGATATCAAGCTGAATTTTGACAGGAAAGACAATTTTTGGGACATTTCAATGTTTTTTTGATAATTTTACTGGGAATGTTTGGAATATTATTTTTAATTAAACATTTTACACCAGTTATCAATTTACTCTACATATTTTGACTTCATATACATTGACTTATCACAGGAATAATATTACAAGATGAAATTTAACAGGAAATGCATTTTTTGGGACATTTTATAATCTTTTGATATTTTTTTTTAATAATTTTTAAAATAGACATTTTACACCAGATATCAATGTTCTACATGTATTTAGTGTTTGCCCTACTTTTTCCTCCAATCAGACGGTGAGGAATTTTAAAGAAATGGCGAACTTATTCATGTAAATTTTTAACGATCACCAATTTTAACCATTTAATCATTAAGTAATCGCTTACTAAATGGCACGTGCTTGTTTGGACACAAGGAGGCGGATTTAGTAGAAGCGCGGGGGAAAAGTAGGGCAAACACTAAGTCAGTTAGAGGCTAAGAAGTGAAATTTTAATAATTAAGAAACCCCGGTCAGTCGCAACGCTCCTTCCCTTAGGGTTTCTTAATTGTTAAAATTTCACTTCATAGCCTCTAACTAATACTTTGAGTTCATATACATTGACTTATCGTAAGAATAATATTTCTAGCTGAATTTTGGCAGAAACGGCAATTTTGGGGACATTTCAATGTTTTTTGATAATTTTACATCAGCTATCAATTTCCTCTACATATTTTGACATCATATGAATTGACTTTTCACATGAAAAGTTTTCCAAGCCGAATTTTGATAGGAAGATACTATCTTGGACATTTCATTGTTTCTTGATAATTTTATTGGGACTCTTTGGAATACGTTTTTAAAATACACATTTTACATTAATTACTAATTGTCTCTACATATTTTGTTTCCATATACATTGGTTTGTTACAGGAATACTATTTAAAGCTGAATGTTGACAGAAAAGGCAACGTTTTGGACATTTCTTCTTTTTTTTTTGATGATTTTACTGTGATTTTTTAATATATTAAAACAAGTCTTTACATCAGTTATGCATTTTTCTCTGTATATTTTGACTCCAAATACATTGACTTTTCACGTGAATAATATTCCATATTGTTTACCGAAAGTGGATTTTTTTCATATTTTATTTAATATCTGTTTTTGGAATACTTACTATAATATGGTTCACGTTGTTTATCGTTATTTGACTTAAGTGTCGATTCTTATGGATGACGGGAGCTATACAGTACTGGTTCTAGCCAGGAAAAAGTGGGTCATCTGCCTCCACTACGATTTAAAAAATGAATAAAAATAACATCAACTGTCATATATAGCCCTAAAAAATGTGCTGAAAATGACGTAAAACACCATTCACCCAAAATCTTTCTACAGATGTACCTAATGTCTAGTGATTTTCTTAGTGTTCATATTTTAGATGTATTTATACACAGTCCATCATGCTACCTTTAAATGGATTTGCGGCATTTTCAAGGAGGGATCCTACAGTGTTGGTTTTTATATGTACAATACAATCATATAGTTGCAGATAAAGAACTTAACAACATCGATGATGGTTGCAGACCATTGCCACTACGAGTCCATCCTGTGTTCACTGGCACTGTAAGCTCTGGTTTAGTACAGTCAGTCTGTTTCCGTATAATGGTACCTTTTCTGTTGTTTTTTGTCTCTTTCGTTGTAGTTTCTAGTCCTTGTTTGAAGTACAGTGCGGACCTACGATGCCATTGCGTTCGGACGCTGTGGTTTCTATAGGACCCTATATATCATTTTGATAATGCACCTGTAACACGTGAAATAAAGTAAACATAGTCCGTCTGTTGCACATTATAGATTCTGCAGACTCAATTCTCTGCAGTCTTGATGGTGTTTTCTGTAAGGTCTCCCTCCCTAAGTCATTAAGTAGGTTATGGTGCTCTTTAAATACCATTCCATGGTACCTGCTTGGTGTTGTTTGCAAAGGAAGTGGTGTTGCTTTTTGTAAATGCATGAAAATGGCAAAAGGCCATCGCTGATCCCATTGGTAGCTTGTTGTACACAGCTTCAGTTGGAATATATCGCCTTTACTTCGACTTGCCTTTTATAAGCCAACATTGTTGAAACTGTACATGCGGGAAATGATATACTAGTGGCAGGAAACAGTGCTGTACTGGCGATGAGAGCATACATCTTCATGATGTGTATGAGCTTTCTCTTTGATGATCGCAGAAAAGTGAAATCACTTGTACTTAGTGATGACCGTGTTTCAAATTTGTCTATGAGGTCATCAGCTGCAACAATTTCCTTATTGTATATTACTTGAAAAATCAATTTCTCAGACCGAAACGGTACAAGATATGCCTCGGACGATCAAAGCAAACTT